>CAJFCO010018406.1:61101-126381 GCA_904066015.1 Synergus gifuensis | reverse complement strand
TACGACAGAAGTGCCTAAAATTTGCACTGTATTGTTTTGTTCTATAGACATATTTAAAACTTCCCGCGTCACTCGCGATTATCGATATATGACGCATCTGTATTTGACCAATCATCGCGCGTATTTTAGAACTTCCGATTCCGGTTACCCCACAATATTTAGCACCAATAAAAATCGGAGTAAGGTTGTCTCAACTCTACTTTTGGATCTCTAGGCTGATGCTGATCCACATTTGTTCTGAATTTTATTTTAGGATAGTGAGCCTCACTAAGTGAGGTTATACAACGTGCTCGGTTGTGACTTGTGACATCGGCTGCTTAACCCGCTTAAACTAATACCTTATTACCTCGAGATAAAATGGTAAGTCAAAATTTAACTTTTAAAATTTGTATCCTCGCAAAATAAATCTTCCTAATCAGGAGGCAAAATGTTAAAAAAGCTGAAATTGTTCTTCATATGAGATTAAGAATATCATATCAGCTTTTGAGATATTTTTTTCTCACCAATATAAAGTCTGGAATATTCCGCCACTTGTAAGTTTAAGATATTATGCAAAAGAATTTATTTTTATGCCACTATATCTAAGAAAATTAGAATGCGAGTAGCATTAATAAAATATCAAATTTATTCAGAAAAATTTGATTCAGGAATATAGTTGCCACATTTCCAAATTTCATTAGCCGGTACAAGCTGAAAAAAGATTTTAAGTTAATATTAAGTTGACAATGAATTTTTAACTACTTGTTTCTACCTTATGTTTGAAAAGAATGTTCTAGGCGTGTTTAACGCATTTTTTAGGAGTGGATTAAGTGGGTTAAAAAGGTCAAAGGTCCAACCGGCAGCTTCCTAAAAAAAAAAGGAATGTCTGGCAGCTTTGCCACGAAAAATAATAATCTCAAATTATATATCATCGTCTACCTGCAAGTACAATAAATAAAAAAAATACTTTTAACTTTTTTGGTAAATAAATAGTAATATTGCTCATGACTATCTGAATAGTTTAAGAACATGTATTAATTTGTCGACCCCTACCTTACCGATATTTTTTTCCTTGTAAAACCATTTCTATATTTATTGAGAAATGTAACAAGATGAAAGCAAAGATATTATCTTTATTTATCTTTGATGAAAGTTTCTAAAATTAACGTACATGTACTAAATATTGTAGTGTCCCCACAAAAATTTTCAAAATTTGTAAGAATATCTTGAAATCCCTTTAATTCCTAAAAAATCTTTTGAAATCCCTAGGAATCTTTTAAACCTAAAACTTTTTAAACCTTTTAAATTTAAATTAAATCTCTTGGAATTTTATTGAAATTCTGAAAACTATAGAAATATTTGGAAGTCCATTGAAATCATGTGTAATTTTCTATAAATCCCTTAAAATTTCTTTAAATTTCAAGAAGACTTAATAGAAATTAAATGAGAATATGTGCTTTTAATTTTTAATTATTTTGAGTAGTCTCAGATCATAAGAAATCGTGTAAAATCCCTTTAAATTCTGGAAAATCTCAAGAAATACATATTTCTGAATCTCTTAAAATCTTTTATAATTCCTAGAAATCTTTTGTTATTCATTAAAATTTTACGAAATCTCTCAAAAACTTTTAAATTCCACGAGAGCCTGTAAAGTTCCTAAAAAAATTTCATAACTTTTAAAACTCTTAAAATAAGTTTTGAAATCGCTTAAAGTTCTTAAACATCGTTTGGAATCCCATAAAAAATTATACAAATTCCTTTAAAATTCCTAAAAAATCTCATAAAATCTGAAACTTTTAAATCTTTTGAAATCCATAGAAATGTTGAATTCTGGTGTACACTTTCGAGTAAATAGCCCCTATGTTTTAAAACGATTATTATATTATTATTTTATTCGAATTTTTCAGGCCGCCGCTGCTGCTGCAAAAAGATTAATTCCACTTTTTGATAGAGTGCTAATTCAAAAAGCGGAAGCTATAACAAAAACAAAAGGTGGAATTGTACTACCAGAAAAAGCACAGGCTAAAGTTCTTAAGGGTACAGTCGTCGCAGTTGGTCCTGGTTCAAGGAATGAGGTAAGTAATTATTTTTGAATAAATTAAGCTGGAATTATTTCAAGAACATAGTAGTCCTTTAGAACCATTAACCATTTATTTAATTATTTATTTATTTTCTAGAAAGGAGAACATCTTCCCTTGAGTATTAAAGTTGGAGACACCGTCTTGCTTCCTGAATATGGAGGCACGAAAGTCACTTTGGACGAAGAAAAAGAATTCCACCTGTTTCGGGAAACCGATATTTTGGCGAAGTTAGAATCATAATTTTAATTCAATGTGTTAAAAATAAAGGAAGTACCATGCTAGTGAGCAAAGAAATTTCAGAGCTTCAGAGTCTCGATACAAAATACGTGAGATCGTTTTATCTTCATATCTTTAACAGTTTAAACTTCTAGCATTTAAACACTAGCTATCATATACTTATGTTCTACAAATAAATAAAAGAAATTATTCATTTATACACAAATAATCAACGTGTTTAAAATGAATTTATCTTCCTTTCCATTTTTTTTTTTAGTTGAAAATTCTTGTCGAAATACTTTTATCCAGAGTTTGAGACGAAGGAGGTGGAAAAATGAAATTTCTTTGAGCTTCAAAAAACTCTGATACAGATAAACTATCGGTTTTAGAAAATTCTCTTGTTTCTCGCGTCGTTGAATGAGATAAAGTGAAAAATAAAAACCATCGTAACTATAATAGTACATTGTGCACCTAGCAGTGAAAGTTGGTCTTTATACGCCGAGCGAGAGTGCGTTACGAGGCATATAAAGACCATCATACAAAGCTGCATAGTCCACACGATACTTTATGTAACAAAGCATAATTTACAAGATAAAAAAAAAATTACGTACGTTACTTCTGACAACAAGACCACGAAAAGCACGCTGCTTAGATCAGTGTTACGGGGGGGGGGGGCAGGACGTAGTTTTGGCGGGGATGCAGAGGGCGGAGCCCCCGCTGGGAGAAAAAAAAACCGACATATTAGGAAATTGTTTGTAAAAATTTTAATAATACAAGTTGTAACAGTATAAGAGGCTCCTAGCCTTTCTTGATGATTCGTCACGTAGATCGGTTGGTGTGCACGTAAGAAATGCGCAAAGTATTTCGCGAGATGCGCGAAGACCTCAGTAGCTCTGATTGACACAGAAGTTTGATCAGATTTCGATCCGCATCCGACCACGAAACTCTATCACTCCGGATATTCAAATAGCTTTCGATTCGACTTAGTATTAGTAAATTAAATTAAGTTTAAACCTTTTCAAATTTAGCACGTGAAAACTTTAAGATTCGTCACATGCGCAAAATTCAAAACAATAAAATGGCTACAGTTTCCCTTTTTTTAAAAATATTTAATTCTAAGATCTATTTTTAACTAGATATTTCATATTATTCTTACTGTGAAAAATCGCTTTTAGAAATTTTTGTAATAATTTTTTAGTGTTTGAGAAAACGTTTCAGGAAAGTTATGACTTGTAGAAAAATTTTTAACAGAAAATTCTATAAATCAATTATTATAGGGTGGCTCAAAAACATTTTTTCGAGTGAGCAGCGATCCCCCAATTTTATTCGATATCCGAAAAAAGAAGTGGCCTTTTTTTAATTTTGATTTTAAGGGTATTGGAGCCAAGTTCTAATCTAAAAATTCGATTTCTTAATTTTATTCAACAAATATTAAATCTGGAATTTTTTCCCTCTGTAGACTTAATCAATTTTTAACTACAATTATGTGTATAGAGCGAGAAAATATCTAATTCAAATATTTTTTAAGTAAAATGAAAATATTCAATTTTAAATTTAGATTTTGAATTCTTCGTTTTATGCAAAAAGTATCGAAATTAAATATTTTTTAGCTCTGTATGCAGTCTTATATTTGAAAAAAGATTAGCGCTACAGGGCGAAAAAATATTTATCTATAATTTTCGTTGAGTAAAATGGAAAATGAAATTTTGAACTTAAACTTGAATCCAAAGCTCTTAAGGCTGATGGAATTTCAAAGTAAAAACTATCAAAATCTAACGCGGGAAACTTAACCGTAAATTTCCAACTCTTTTTCAAGAGTTTCACTTGAAGGAAAAAAGAGACTTGTGTACAAAGATATATTTATTTTTCATAACAACTGTAAAATTCGGCTGTTCACAGCCAAATAATTGCACTACATTTTGACTACGTTTGCAAACTGTACTTCGATGCTCTATTGATAACTTTTTAGTGCAATAATTAACAAATTTCACTATGTCTGAATAACTGCAGTAGCATAGCTTGCAAATGGAGACATCGAAAACAAGTTTCTTCGATTTTGTCTGAAGATAACATAATAACGATCTTAAAAATATATCAGTCTACAAAGTTTATACTAAGAGGGTAGGGTACTCGTAACAGTCATAATAACAATCAATAACGTTTTTCATGCATTCATAACGGACCCTTATAATATGTACATCACTTTAATTATATTCGACCAAGATTCGTTTTACCAACACACAACATTCATACCTTAGAGGAAAACGCAAACGCTCTTCCCTTGGTATTACTTTTACTTCCTGAAATATTTTAAAATATTTTTTTCCTAAACTGCCGCAGAAGGTAAAACAGATTTTCCGTTTATTGCATAATATTGGATAATACAAGAACTATGAAAAAGTAAATTAAAAAAAAAAAAAAAAAAAACAAGCTAAACTAAATCGAAACGATCGAACCCTTCTAAATTGTGCTTACATTTTAATTTTAAGGGCATGTGATACTTTACCATAAGAGCAAATTAGTTATACCAATTATACATTCATAATAATAAATATTTTTAGCTAATAAGTCAATAAACCTTCGTGACATGTAGACGAAGGTTTATTGACTTTTATTAGCTAAAAATATTTATTATTATGAATGCATAATTGGTATAACTAATTTGCTCTTATGGTAAAGTATTACATGCCCTTAAGGCCATGTATAAGTTAAACGATCCCTACTTTGCCGGGATTCTTTCCCTGCAATGTCATTTTTACATTTATAAAGATATCTAGTTGAAAATTTGTAAAATTAAAGGAAATGCAGCATAAGATACGTTTATTTGCTCATAAATTCTTATAACAAAAAAAAAAAAAAAAAAAAAAAAAAAAAATGTAAAATATATATATATATATTTTTTCTCATAAATATAATCGTTTAGGACCAGATCAACATACCTTCTTGCATTTACATTAATTTTACAAATTTTCAGTTCGGTATCTCAATAAATTTAATGTAAAAATGGCATTACCGAGAAAAAATTCCGGTAAGGTAGGGATTGGATAACTGATATATGGTCTTAAGAGAATTGAATCAAATTTTTAATTTTAAAATTCACTCTCTTCAGTTTACTTAACAAATATTAGAATTATGAACTTTTTCCCTTTGTAATGGTACTGATTTTTCAAATATAACTGTGTGTACAGAGTGAAAAAAACTTCTACTTTTAGTGCTTTTTGCATAAAATGAAACAATTGAATTTTGAGTTTAAATTTCGAATTATTCATTTTACGCATAACTGATTAAAATTTGATATTTTTTCTTATGTAGCCATTGTGTTCCCAAATAAAATAGCACTATAGAGCGAAAAAAGAATTAATTATAATATTTGATTAGTAAAATGGAGAAATTTAATTTTGAGATTATAAGAAGAGCCAAAGAACCTTAAACTTTTTTTACTCTATTTTTAATGTATAATGTTTTTTACTCACTTCAGGGTGGCTAGTGAACTATCTTTTTTGAATTCCCCAAATCGAATTGAAATAACTTTTTTGAAGGATTTCAATTTCAAATTACTCGATTATTGAGGCGTTCTATTTTAAATAACTTCCAAAGTTTCAAATGTCCAATTTCACATTTTCTTACTTTTAAATTTTATTCGGAAAAAATTTCTTTTATTAGAATCAAAGAAATTTGTTTGATCAAGGTTCAAAGAATGGATTTTTTTTAATTATGTACATATTTATTCAAAAGAATTTTTAAAAAGTTACAGCAAAATCAAAATAATAAAATATTAATTAATTAAATTTTTATAAATAGCTGACATTAATAAAAATTCGAAAGAATTTACAAAAATTTATAAATTTCAAGAAAACATAATTTCAGAGAATTTGAAAGAGTTTAAATCACATGAATTCAAAAGAATGAAAAAAGAATTCTACAATTGAATTTCAAGATTTAAAAAAAAATTGAATTCCACAGAATTCAAAACAGTTGAACTTCAAAGAATTGTAAAGAATATTTAATAAATAATTACAAAAAAATTGAGAGAATTCTAAATAATTTAAAAGAATTCCGAATAATTGAAAAAAAGACGAATAATTTAAGTGTATACGAAAATTAAATTGTAATAAATTCAAGTATGTAAATTGAAAAGGATTTAAGAATTGATTGATTTTATAAAAATTCAAAATAGATTCTGTAGAAATAAAAAGAATTTCTAATAGTAAGAGTTCGAAATAATAAAAGAAATTGTAAAAAATTCAAAAAAATTCAATTCTAAAAAATCGAAAAGAATTTCAAAGGGCTCTGTATTTTGAATTGAAAATAGAACGAAAAATAATTCACAAAAATCCAAAAGAATTGAAAGTAAACTCATGGATGTCCATGAGTAAACTATAATAGAATGATTGAAAAAGAATGAAAAGTTGATTGGGAAGCATTCAAAAGAATGAGAAATAATTTAAAGTTATGTGGAAAATATCGACGATTCAAGTTTGAAACCAAACAATATTTCAAAAAAATCAATGTCAATTTATACAAGTTTGAGTAACTTAATAATTTTAAGTCCTAACATTCTTTTTAAAACAGGTATTTGATTCTATTAATCCTTGAATTTAGTAATAAAATTTAAAGAATTATTTACTCATAAATGGGGAAAAAGAAAGGCAAATTAGAGTTAATTTATTTCTAGATACTTTTACCCCACATTTCCCGGATATTTTCATGAATTTCCGGTATTTTCCGGTATTTAATTTCCGTAGGGTGCACTATGCACTCTTGGATTTTCGCTTTGCCCGGATCGCTAGACACCCTGCAGTTAGTTTGAATAGATCCGCGAATTAGGAATCCTAGTTTGTAAATTTCGTTTCCAAATTAAAGTCAAACTCTCTCTTGACCTCTGGTATCTCTTCAGTTTATTCTTCGATGATTTTCGAAACGTAGGAAATCAAGGGATGCTGATCTATTCGCCTAATCTTATCATTTCTACAGTTTTGTCAAGCGCACTGGAAGTACCGATTATTTACACAGAATTGATATAACTGCGTCTATGTTTACTCTGAGTGAAAAAAACTGGGGCACTGAGATCAGAGTCGAGTATAAGAACTGAACTGAACTACATGAAAGAACTTCGGGAAATACGATGAGATGAGATTTTCCCCTAAATGTGATTGAGCATTAAAGAAAACGGCTTCCTTTTTACTCACGACTTTGGTACTTGATGCCTTTCGGTGGAACTTCCACGAGATCTTGTTTCCTTTTTCAAAGTGACTTCGTGAGATTGTTAAACAATCTTTTGCCCCACCAAGACTCCAAGTCGAAAGGCTTGAAATCTTAAATTAGGTGTAATTCAAAAATTATTTTTAATAATTTAGAGCATGTTCGAGAGTAGATGAAAGATGTTTGATATTTTTAATCTTACCCTGCAAAACGTCATTAGGCTCGCCATCATTGTAGTAAACTATTGAATTTGGACCTGAAATTTAATTATTTTTTATTGTATAAGTGTTCGGTTGATTATTATAATTATTTTGAAACCTTCAAAATTATATTACTACCTAATATTTAAAATTATTTCCAAATTTTTAGAATCCAGTATTCATTTGAATTCTTTAGAATTCAATTCTTTTAAGTTCTTTTAATTTTTTTTTTATTTCTCTGTAATTTTTTGAAATTATTTTTTCTTTAATTATTGTGAACACTCCAATTCCTTTGAATTCTCGTAAATTCTTTAATTCTTTAAAATATATTTCTTTACAAATTTTTTTTAAAACAATTTAGAAAATTTTTGGTATTGAACTTTTTTCAATTACATACTTCAAGACACAAGTTGTTAGAAAAAAAAGCAAAGCGATTGAAATTAGGTTAAAATTATTCTGCTCGTAAAGGAGTTGTTATTTTAATCATTTTAAACATTTTTCAATTATAATAATACATTTTTCTTGAAATGATATATTTTCTAATATACTTATAACTATTTATTTCTATCTATTATGCGTTGCGCAGAACCCAGCGCGGAAAATTTTTTAAAAATAATTTTGAAATATTTCAAATTCTTTAGAATCCAAATCATTAATTACTTAGAATTAAATTCTCTTGCATTGTTTTACAATGTAATTTTTTGGAATTAAAAAAAATTTAACTTTTTTTAAAAAATCTTTGAAAGTTTTCCAATATAATTTTATTTTAATTCTTTGGAATCTAATTCATTTGACTTCTTTAGAATTCAATTCTTTTAATTAAATTTAATTCTTTTCTATAATTTTGAACTCTTGATTTCTTTTGAATTTTCGTCATTTGCCTTTGTTTTAATTATTTGGAATTATTTATCATTCAAGAAAATTATAAATTTTTGTAAATTCATTTTACCTGATTTTACATATTTTTTTTAAATATTAGTGAATTCTTTTGCATTCAATTTGTGGTTTTAGAAAAATATTAATAGTGCTTTATAGTCATAAATTAACTTCTCAGTCATTCTCAGTTTTCTCGATCTGATAGAAGCCACGGTTATTACAGAGGAAGTTACTCAATACTCATCACAGAATTCATTAAAAAAAAAATATAGAAAAAAATATCTTCAAGGCAAGAGAGTAGGGGGATTTCTTTCGAAGCTTGTAGGCTAAACTCAGTCTAATGTCTAATAATATATCTAGTAATATTGGCTTACTGGAAGGTTCCGAACATTCCGACCCGTCGGAAGACGAACTCCTTGGTCTTGAATTTACTTGACTCCATGCTAAAAATAAAAGTTAAGATGTTTGATTAACATATGACAACTTTTGGCCTTTCTAATTTTTTTCAATAATTATTTTGCAGCTCAAAATTGTTAAAAATCCTTCAAATAAAAATAAAATCTACCAGAAGAAGATACGCAAATCGTGAATGCTAACTAATTACATATATTCATTTCCGAAAAATCAACGAATCATCATGACTCCAAGGTTTAAAGTTCATTATGTTATATACGAGTATATTTTTTACTTACATTCGTAAATGAATTTTATGAGCTCTTCGTGTTGAGGAGTGATGACTTCTTGTATTTGGTGCCTTTGAGAATTCAGTTTAGATTTCCCATTTACGTGGAAGACCGGTTTTGGCACATGGCTGCAATATTTAAAATTATCGTTTCAAGTTCTACCCTCAAAACTCGATTTTTTGTTTTATTTAATTAATATTAGAATTTTATATTTTTCGCTCCGTAGCGGAAATCATTTTTGAAATAGAATTGTGTCTAGAACGAAAAAAAATTTTCATTTTAATACTTTTCGCGCAAAACAAAGAATTCGACTTCCGATATCAAAATTCAGACGTTTCATTTTAGAGAAAAAAAAAACTATTAACATTAGAGATTGTTAAGTATAATGAAGAAATTGAATTTTGAGATTAGTTTGAATCAATAAACTTATTCCATGGGGATAACATCTTCTTACTGATGAAAAATTAAAATCCCGAATGCGAAAAAATATCGAAAAATAATTCTGAAAAATTCAAATTTCCAAATAATGTGTAATTTGCCGAAGATGTTTATTAACGAAATTTAAATATACCGAAAACATTCATTAACGAAAGTAGAAAATTAGCACAATTTCATGTTCCTGAAAATATAAAATACGCCAATTTTCAAATTCTGATTAAAAAAAAAAAAAAAAAAGAAATTTTAACCCTTGACCCAAGTGTTAAATTCTAAATTTCACTCTCTATTTTACTCAACGAAAATTATAGATAAATATTTTTTCGCTCCGTAGCGCTAATCTTTTTTCAAATATAAGACTGCATATATACAGAGAGAAAAAATATTTAATTTCGATACTTTTTGCATAAAACGAAGAATTCAAAATCTAACTTGAAAATTAAATATTTTCATTTTAGTTAAAAAATATTTGAATTAGATATTTTCTCGCTTTGTAAGCATAATTCTAGTTAAAAATTGATTAATTTTACAGAGGGAAAAAATTCCAGATTTAATATTTGTTGAGTAAAATGAAGAAATCGAATTATTAAATTCGAACGGAAAATTGGGGGGGACCGCTGCCCTCTAGAAAAAATGTTTTTAAGCAACCCTATAATGATGGATTCATAGAATTCTTCGTTGAAAAGTTTTCTGTAAGTTATAACTTTCCTGAAACGTTTTCTCAAACACTAAAAAATTATTACAAAAATTTCGTAAAGCGAGTTTTCCCAGTAAGATTAACATGAAATACCTAGATAAAAATAGATCTTAGAATTAAAAATTTAAAAAGAAAGGAAAACTGTAGCCATTTTATTGTTTTGAATTTTGCGCATGTGACGAATCTTAAAGTTTTCACGTGCTAAATTTGAAAAGGTTTAAACTTCAAAATGAATTTAATTAGCTATATAGTGATTGACCCCTATACCAGGATAATTGATGAGATTTCATGAATTTTGCGAAACTTTTTAGAGCACTTTACAGCACTTTTCAAAGCGCCAGATACAAGTGACCCGACGGTACAATTTAAAGGGCCAAAAATAACGATAACACATAATAAAGGTTAAAGTTAAATGATAAAAATTTGGAGCAAAATAAAAATTTTTAAGAGAAATTGTGAACAAAAATTTTGAAGAGAAATCAAGAAAAATTTTGAAAAGCTATTCTATACAAAAATTCTGAACAAATTTTAAACAAATGTTTTGTTTGCAAGTCTTTCACATTTTGTGGAAAAAAAAAAAATTGTTTCTGGGAATTTAAATTTTCAGAAATTTTTATGGTTCGTGAATTAAAAAATTTTTGTATTTTATATTTTCGGAAATTTGATACTTCGATAATAAATATTTTCGGTAATACTATTCTTATTCGAAAATTTGAATATTTTTGAAAATTATTTTTTCGGTATTTTGAGTTTTCAATAAAAATGTTCCATACCATGTAATTTTCTTTTTTAAGCTATTAATGAACATTTTTTATTCAAAAAACATTTTTTTAAATAACTAAATAAATAAAAACATCACTAGAGTAACTTTTCTTTGTGTAAAGTTACTTTAAGATCCAGATAATTTTTGTTTTCAACAAACTGGGTTTATTTTTTGAATGAAAGACACAACGAGAAGTTAATCAGCGTTTATATAAGATTATAAGAAAAATACAAAAATGTATAACTAATATTTTTATTATTAGCATCGTAGAATGCCATTTTTCTGACGAACAAAAGTCCTTGTTGATTATACAGACAGCAAAGCTGTTTCGATAAGAGAAAAAAAAGTAGGAGTGAAAACAAATTTATCAATCGATAAGATCAATTTTAAAGATTTTAAACTCCACGAGGTTATACAAAAGTGAGAGCAAATGAGGTTAAGAATACATTTTGAATAACTAAACACTTACCGAATTACATCCTGATAATCTTCCGGATCTGACTTTTTCGTAAAATCTCGTAACATCTCGCGTCTTTCAAGATTTTGATTGATACCTATGAAAAAATGTTTTTTATAGAATAAGAACAAAAACTATTTTTTCGTTACATTATCTTCCCTGATTAAATTCACACCTAATTAAGGATTATTTCATCATCTTCTCCATTGAAATCTCTTACCTCTACGTGTTTTAGCTACAATTTTGCTAGGACCCTTTGAAACGGTGTACATGATTTCTCGGAATTCTCGTATTGAAAAAAAAAATGTATAAACTTGAAAAATTACAAATTGAACTGAATTGTACTATACAAACCGAGTCTATTCAGTATTCACATGCTCCGTTCATTCGGAAAATTATGAATGAGAGAAATTTCGAACACGTGAGCGATTATTAAATATTACTGTGCACACTGTCCTATTATAGAAAAGCAGGGTTGTGAACGTAATATACATTTGGTAAATTACATGAGGTTTTTACGTAATTTACGTACGTATATTACGTCCTGGGTTTTTTACAAAACGTAATATACGTTTTCAAAATGGCGTCGACATACGTATGTATGTACACTCGAGTCTCCCAAATGTCAAGAAATTTTTGCAGGAGGTTCTCCCAAATGTTAAGAAATGGATTTTCAATCGAATTGAATAAATTTAATTGTTATGTACAGCAAAAATACTAAAATTCATTAATAACTTGATACTTTTTATGACTGTAAAAGGAAAAACATAAAAAGTATCAAGTTATTAATGAATTTTAGTACTTTTGCTGTACATAAGAATTCAATTTATTCAATTCGACTAAAAATCCAATAGATGGTGCTCTGATGAGGTAATCTGTGGGGATAACCTAGCTTAATCTCCAACCTTGCTTTGAATGAAATCTCCATCGAGTTTCCTCTCTATTATATAGTTCGTACGCGCACTGTCATGGACAGGCAAAACGAGATAGAGACGATAGAGACTAGAGAGTTTCCGTCCTCCCTACAGCACACATCGAGCATATTTCTCGAGTCTTACATACAATGTAAAGATTTGTAATTATTAATAAAGTTACTTGTTTTGAAGTTAAACTGACGTCCATTTACGCCATATTAACTCTGCGGATTTGTGGCCGCAAATTGGAATAACTAAATAGACATTCCCCACAAATCCGAATTTTGATACCCATCCGGATGCTAAATTAATTAACAGAAAGAGTGGGGGCGATGCATAGGGCTGCAAGAAATTCTTTATCCTTTCTTCTTCTTCTTCTTGTTTCTTCATTGGCTAGTGCCTGCTTGTAAAGCTTTGCACATACGGCCATGACCAGGTAATTCTTTATCCTTCTTCTTCTTCTTCTTGTTTCTTCATTGGCTAGTGCCTGCTTGTAAAGCTTTGCACATACGGCCATGAGCAGGTAAATTTCATAGATAACGTAAGACCTTCCCTCCTTCGCGCCATCTGGAACAAAGGTGAAAAGGCTCCCGACCAACGGGATAATTCTTTATCCTCTATAGTCACATCAATTGCGCATACGTATTGCGTATAATATAATATTTTTTAGCATTTTAAATTGAGCGCGAATAGCAACCAATCAGATGCCAAACGCAAAGCGTGCGCAGTAGTTATCAAGTGGGATCTGAGAAATACGGACTTGACATTTGAGAGAAACTTGAAGGTGCAATCCCATGTCGGCAGAAAACGTCGGCGTAAAACCGAAACTCATGAGAGTGAAAGAGACAGACAGATCTGCCTATCTCTGTCACTCTCATGAGATTCTGCTTTACGCCGACGTTTTCTGCCGACATGGGACGGCACCTTGACTTGACATTTGAGAGAACTTGAGATTTGGAAAGTTGACATTTGAGAGACTCGAGTGTATTCACATTTCGCTTTATAACCGTACTAGTGCCACTGCCGGCCGCTACGCGGCCGTCGTCGCACTATCCTTTCTATGTACACTCGAACCTCTCGAATTTCACGAAATCCAAACCGGAGACCCTCCCGAATTTCACCAAATTCCTTCTCTCAAATGTCACACCAATTGCGCATGCGTATTGCGTATTGCGTATAGCAACCAATCAGATACTAAGTGCCACAGTGTTGTGCTCAGGGATGGCTTGTGACGCGTCACTCGAGGTTTTTGACGTATTATACGTAAAAAATGTAACATACGTAAAAAACATGTAAACTAGCTGTGAACTTGTATCAACTTTTGTGCTCATTCAATGAGCACTTTGCTTCCTGTAAGCAAATATGATTTGCTTCCTCATAGAGGAAGCATTAATTATTCTTTACATCAACATTAAATTTTGATTATTTGAGAAGTTATATTCGAAAAATTCATTTTCAGAAATTACAATAAAGCACACTTTATTTTATTTTACGAAAATTATAAAAGTATACCAAACTTGTAAAATTAAATATTTTGTTAAACCCTTATAAGAAATTCAACTAGGTATATAGTGGAATAACTATGCAAAATTTGATCAATTTATCTCTACGCGTTTTCAAGAAATTGCTGGATTGAGACATAACACACACACACACACACGCGCGCGCGTGGACAATTTTTCAGGACATCATGTGAGATATATTGACCTTAAAATATGTTGAAAAAAACCTTTTTTAGGAAACTGGATTTTGTAACCTCTACAAAGCTTCCTCTATGAGGAAGCAAAAATGTAATAAATTTAAATAAAGATGGCGGACATTAGAAAAAAACTGAAAGAACAAACATAACCTCAATTTTTGAATATTGCGCGCTAATATCAAGCAATCAGATGCTATGGCGCCATCTTGAAAACGTATATTACATTTTGTAAAAAACTGAGGACGTAATATACCTACGTAAATTACGTAAAAAACCTCATGTAATTTACCTAAGGTATATTACGTGGACAACCCTGGTTGTGCTTGTATAATACTTCACGTATTATACGTGGTTTTCTACACGTATGTTAGTATGTATATTACCTCTTTAGTTTTCTACGGTATATTACGTCCGAATGGAAACGTTCAGTGCGCATGCGTAAATATCAGAATATAACAAACATAAACTATTTTTTAGAAAGTGAGGTTATGTCTTGTAAGGCGGCCATCTTGGAAACGTCACTTTTAGGAGTTTTCTACATTTTATACGGTTTTCTACTGTTTTTGACGTATATTACGTCAAAAACGTATTATACGTAGCAAACCTCGAGTGACGCGTCACTGCACAACCCTGGAGTGCCATGGCATGCGCAGTGATATCAAAGATATTATATATAATATCTTTGGCTGTGGTTCGAATTTCGAAAGTGGTTAATATTGAGGGAGTCGAGTGTAGGAAAAATATAGGATCATCTATATTTGTTGATACAAAGATTAGCGGATTTTGTGAATTAACGTAAGATTTTTAATTTAAATTATGGAGAGGGATGAGGAAGAGGAAACTTTTGGTACAATACATGAACGAAGCACGACATTTTGGTCGAATACGACGAAAGTAAAAGCAAAAAAGTATTTTAGTCTAAGACAGACAATATTGTCTGACCAAATTGAATTTGACCCGGGTTTTGATGGTAAATATATTTGTATGTAATTAGTCATTCAGTATAAGAAAGTAAACAATTTTTTGTTATCTCGTAAGTTTTAACCACAAAATTTGATCTCTTCATTTTACTCAGTTTTCTTATACTGAATATATAAACAAAAAGTAATGCAATGCGCGCGCAATTGTCAATATTTTTTGCTTATGATAATTTTTTTAAATTTTATGTTAAAATGTCTCAATCGCTAAAAACTTGATTTTTGTCTCAAAAACAATTCTGTCACAATAGTTGCTTCTATAAACTGTAAGTCTCGAATATAATTTCAAATATAGAAAGTTAAAAAAAATATTTCAATAAATTTCAATAGATTTCAATATATTTCGAAATATTTTTAAAAATACAGAATATTTCAAGTGATTCCTAAGGATTCACAAATCTAAAGTTTGTGTTCAAAAGATTTAAGGGGTTATTCCCGGCTTAATTTTTTGTTGTCTATTTTTTTTATTGGCTTAAATCATGCCAAAAAATCCCTAGAATCAAAATCTACAACGTCCAAGTACCGACCTTATATCAAAATTTTTTAAAATAAATTTTTCCGAAGCAACTTTAATGCTTCACAATCACAATTTTTGGCCATTTCTCGAAATCGTGTTTTCAAAATCGGCCGACAGTAGAACTCTAAAAGTTTTCATCTGATTTATTTGAAATTTGAACTGTAGCTTCATCGTTTGATTATCTACTGAAGTACACATGATTTTAGTGCTTAACAGGCACGGAGTGTCAAAAAAATTGTTGTGTAAACAATAAAAAGCATAAAATTTCAACTAAGAGTGGGAAACAAAACATTGACGAATTCGTCATAGATGCCCGACGAAGGGTTAATTCTGAAATTTTTTAATATCATTAAAAATCTTTTGAAATATTAACAAATATTTTGAAAACTATTGAAAATCTTACACTTGAAAATCGTGAAACTCATATAAATTCTTATGAAATTCTGTAAAAATTTCTCTTTTAACTTTTTAAGATGTCTTGATATCTTTGAAATCTAGTAAACTTAACAGAGAAAAATGAATAATGAAAATCCTTAAATGTTTTAACTTCTTTTAAAATCACTTGGAATTTCTGAATGTCGTTCAAAACCCCTTGAAATGTTTCAAGATTCTGAGAATCTATTTTCGGCATAATTGCAATCTCTCTTTTATTATAGGATAAATATTATAACTATAGATATTTTTATGCTTTATATGTAGATTTGATACTTTTTGCACAAAATGAAGAATTCGAAACTAATCTTAAAATTCCATATTTTCATTTAAAAATAAAAAATTTTTTCGCATTCTGTGCATATTTTTATTTAAAAAGACGGAATAGAGCTAGAAAGCGAAAAAATATATTAGGTATATGTATTTGTTACTTAAAATGAAGAAATGGAATTTTAATATTAGAACTTAGAATAAATCATGGAAAATAACAAATATTTGTTTTTCTTTTTGCAGAGCTGATCAAGCAAACTTGGAATGTTTATGGAGTATCGACTTTATTTGGTTTCCAGTACGACAGCGAAGTTCAATTTAAATTGTACGCTAAAAAGTTACGAGAGGAAGTAGCATCTTCATTATTGAAAGAGGATTTTACGTATAGTGCAAAGTTCACCTTAATGGACAATTTGACTCCAAGGCCAAACCTCACAGATGCCCCTATCATTAAAGTAATTTAAGAACAATATTACAAAAATTTTTAACGTATTTATAGATTTGTAGGGTCTTTAAAAATTATACTTGAACCATCGAGAAGTCCGGAATTTTTTATAGCAGGTATTTATCGGGGATATAATGACTTACTTAGATTTTTGCCTGAATTATAATTAAAAGTCGAGGGGTTGATCACTCTTGAAAACTAGAGTTTGTTACCCTTAAAAATGTGACGAAAACTTTTGAAATTCCTATAAAAAAAAAAAAATCTTAAAATTCTCAAAATTCCGCAACTTTTAAAATTCATAGAAATCTTTTGATATCCCTTGAAATTCCGTGAAAACTTTCTAAATTCATAAATTCTAAAAAAAAATCTAAAAATTAACGAAAACTATTAAAATTTCTTCAAAGAATATTTTGATATATTAAAATTCCATGAAATTCCTTAACTCTTTGAAGCATACATTTTTCTTTGGAGACAAATTCTTTAAAACTGGGTATATCAGGGTTTTCGAGGTCGCTGATTTAAAAAATGGAAGTTATCATATACATATGACACGGTGTGTCGCAAAGGGTTAAAATTTATTTCAAAGTTTTCTTTTTTGAAAATAGTTTAATTTGGAAATTATTTTCAATTAGTAAGAGTTTAATTAAATTTTAAGAAATTTAAACAAATTTTCAATAATCAAATTAAATTTAGATAATTTATTTAAAAGGGTTCTTGAAGATGTTAAAAAATTTTGATAAATGAGTTACAAGATTTAACAAGATTTAAAAGATTTAAAAGATTTAAGAGAGAAAGGTTTCTAAAAGGGTTTTAGGATTTACGTAGTACAATTCAAATAAAAATAATAATTAATATTTAATAATATTAATTTAATAATATAATATAATAATATTTATAATTCTTGTAAATTTTCTTTCAAGAGATCTTTTGAAATCTAAACCATTTAGATATTTTCAAGCACTAAATGTTTTTAAATGCTTGTAAATTTCTTAAGAATCTTGCGAAATTTTTTACAATTCCTTCAAAGCTTTTAGAATTTCTCCAAATCTGAATTATTTCCTTGTTCTTCTTGTTTTTAATTCTCTTTTCATTTCAATTGATTCGAAGGTCCAAAATTAGAGACATTCATTGATTTAATTTAATTATTAAATCAATATTGATTCCAAAGTTTTAACTTCTACAGTTTTGTTTCTTTAAAACTATTGAATTTCAAAGTAATCAAATAAAATGTCATATAATTTACTAGCAACTTAAATTTTCATTCTATAATTTACAAATTTTCAGATAGAATTGTTTGCTACTTCAGGAACTGTAGAAAGATTTATTTATAAGGGATTTTTAATTTCCTGGAGAACAGAATTGACTGAACCAACGAATGACACGTCTGTACATTTACCAATTTTATTCTGTAGAGGAATTCAAAGTGCTATGAAGATTGTACACTCTATTTTATGTCGAATGTTTGATTGCACCATTGTGGCACTTCCAATCACTGAAAACGACCTTAAATGGATCTTGCCGATAAATCTCTGTCATGAAAATTACGAGAGCGAAAGCGTGAAAAATGATTTGATTCATCTAGAATATGTAGTGCCAGGATTGCCACTCACTAACACTATAGACGTCAAATTTCGCGTACAGGACCTGAAAGACTTGTGGACTGCGTAAGTAAAGCGAAGGCGATAATTAAGTATTAGTTCAAATTAAGGTATGAGAATGACAACTGGAGAAAGACCATTTCAGAAATTGTTTAAGAAAAATCTGTTCAATATACAGTCGCCTCTCTTTGTGTTGCCACACCCTTCCCCTTAATTCTCGATCGAGCTCTTCCCCCACTACGACCGCGATGGCTCGGCGTCCGAGAATAGTTTCGCCCTCCCTTTGTCTTGCCGTCAATGTTTTAGGTCTTTTCACTGTTATAAGCGGTTATAAGTGCTGTTGTACGTTGCGGCAAGAAAAAGGGAGAGCGAAACAAAACGCATCGAGCACATGGACATAGGAATAGAGGGGACTAACCCTATCGTCCCCAATCGGGTGAGGGGTAGTGAAGCCATGAGGGAGGAGAGCCCCCGTCACCGCCCCATTAGTTTGTTGGGACCGCCATTTTTTAAGAGAACCACTTCCGGCTGCCGCGCTATTTCAAATATGAATTTTTTCTAGTCGTACACTATAGCAAATGATAGCAAACTATAGGATATTAACCGGAAGCACGTCAGTGCCATCAGCCGCTGCTTGGTTCCCTTAAAACGTGACGGACACCCCCCCTTGGCTATGACCCCGCATTGACAGGGTTAGTCCCCTCTATTCCTATGTCCATGATCGAGCACCGGTCAGGTCGACAGTGGGGGAACATCATTTCCAGGAAAATTACTCCCCTACGGTCCCGAGCGCGGCAACACAAAGAGAGGCAACTGTATTTTTGATTTTTTACGGATAAAGTTTTAAAGCCAAAATATCCCAAATTTTAACTATTCAATATGAGACAATTCTTTAAACTAATGCTCTCATCACAGTACCTATAAATGAAATGAAATGAAAAAAAGTGAAATCAATTAAAAGGGAATTAAAAAACATTTGAAGGAATTCAAGAGAATCCGAGATTAATTAAAAAGAAATTATAAAAATAATTTTTTTTCTGAGAACGTAAATTAATAGTATATTATGCACCAAGGGAGGGAAGTAGGCATTTTTTGTCGAGTGCGACATTTGCAGCACGAGACAAAAATGCCTCCCTCCCGTGGTGCATATGTTATTTTCTTCAATAAATGTCCAAAAAAAACCCAAGTTTTCGTTCATACCATTGTTGTTCAGGGGTGGCCACGGCCCGGGGTTTGGGGGGCGGAGCCCCCCGAAAGGAAAAAAAAAACCACTTCAAAAGAACTCATCTTTTAACTCTCCTAGCCTATGATCAGTGCTCTCAAAGTTGGCTCCCTGCGCACGCAGCACACATTGACTATCTGCTGGAGAAATGTTGCCATTGGTCAAAATTTTGCGGGCGATTCAAAATCGAATTGATTTAATTCGATTTTGAATCACGCGCCAGATTACAGCCAATGGCAGAATTTCTTCAGTGGATGCCAACACGCGTTGCGCGCGCAGGGAGCCAACTTTGAAAGCACTGCCTATGATTTCTTACTAAGCTCGAGTCTCCCAAATGTCAAGAAATTTTTGCCATAGGTTCTCCCAAATGTCAAGAAATTCTTTATCCTCTATAGTCACATCAATTGCGCATACGTATTGCGTATAATATAATATTTTTTAACATTTTAAATTGCGCGCGAATAGCAACCAATCAGATGCCGAACGCAACGCGTGCGCAGTGGTTACAAGTGGGATTTGAGAAAAACGTACTTGACATTTGAGAGAAACATGACTTGACATTTGGGAGAACTTGAGATTTGGGAAGTTGACTTTTGAGAGACTCGAGTCTCTACTTACGACGCTGCTTACTCGAACAACTATTTTGAGGTTACACTTCCATGAAAACAGAAAACCATATGGCATATTAAAACGCCGTGACGCAGTGCCAATATTCTCCGCTAGAAGCAGCACATTCGAACTTTATTTCCCTCTTCTGAGTCTTTTTTGCCCTATTCTGAATCTTTTTTTTACCTATGACGCGTTTTTTTACCCTGTTATTAGATTTTTTTCCCTGTTGTGTTCATCGGTTTGAAAACAGCAACGTCCAGCCCGCTTTACACGTTAGAAAACGTGCGTTTTTTAGACATGTGTTGAAGAAAAATTTTTTATTAGAAACTCACTTTATAATTGTAATTTATAATTTATACTTTTTAGAATACATAAAAAACTTTGAAAAAACCTAAATAATAAAAGATTCGGATTTGGGGAAATGTTTTTTTAGACATTTTTCATTTTCAAGTCTTGAAATATATTTTTTTTTAACTCCGAAATTTATACTTGAAATTTTTTGCAGATTAAACACACCTAATGACGAAGAAAGTGAGGTGCTGATTATTAAGGCGGAGGATGTGGAAAATATATTCAAAGCTATTAACAGTCAAATGCTACATGTGGGTAATTTGAGATTAGGACTTTGTATACTCCACAAAGTAAGGATGCCATTTTTCACGATAAGTGGAAACCGAATTAAAGCAATGAACGTCCAAGCTCTAACAGATTCACTATTATTCTTGAACGAAAAAGCTTTGGAAGTTCTCTATTCGTTGCAATTTGACTCTACATCATCAGAGAGTTCCACTGCTTAAATATCTAATATAAAAATTACAGTCGACTCCCGTAAATTGAACATACGCCACATTGAACAGTTCATATTTTGATACACCCTCCACCACGAGTCTCTTTCAAATTTTGAACACTTCGTCTTTTTATTTTGGAAGCGCGCGCACCAGCTATCAGTGCTGTACCTACTTCATGTATACACTCGAGTCTCTCAAAATTCAAGTTCTCCCAAATGTCAAGTTAAGTTTTTCTCAAATCCCACTTGTAACCACTGCGCACGCGTTACGTTCGGCATCTGATTGGTTGCTATTCGCGCGCAATTTAAAATGCTAAAAAATATACGCAATACGCATGCGCAATTGTGACTATAGAGGATAAATAATTTCTTGACATTTGGGAGACTCGAGTATATTCTCAATTGAATGTCAAAATAAATAAAATTCGAGTATGCGTTACTGCAATATTCTCTTGCCATGCGCAAGAGGCGTGGTTTATGAAGTGTTCAATTTTTGAGTTTTTCGATCCAAGCTAATGTTCAATATACGGGAGTCGACTGTATCTTTAAGATTGTTGGATTCAAGTTCTAACACCAAAATTCAATTTTAATTATAATATTTGTTAAATATTGTAGAATAAGGAATTTAAACATAGGTTATCATAAGTTTGTATAAGTCAACCAGAATAGCTTGTTAAACTATTTTGATATATAAAGTTTAAATAAATATTTTTCACCCAAATCAACTGCGTAGAATAAAATTTGAATTAAAAATTCCTATTATTTCTATTTTCAATTTTAAAAGTGTTACGTGATCGTAACCAATCAGTAATTTTAAAAACCAAATGTTTCAAACACGTACAAGAGTCGACGCGAAAGAAACAAATAATTTAGAGATCAAAGGAGAAAAGATTTTCCTTAGTAGAAACTAAGAAATCATGAACCCATAGAAACCAACACGGATGTCGAACTATGACCTATATACTCTCATTCCCTTTCTTGGAATGACACGCTCATCTGTGGGGAGAAAAACGAGAAACTGTTAGGGTAATTGGACATAACATAAGTTTCATTTACTTATTTATTTGTTCATGGAATACTTTGAACTTGCAGTTTTTAGTTTGTTTTCTCTTATTTATTGGCGTGATACCTAGATGTTACATAGTCGATTCGAAAATCCGATTCGTACTTAAATAAAAAAATATAATAAATAACTTGTTTTATATTCTGTCGAAAAATAAAAATATTGAAAAATCTATTAGATTCATAGAGGTTCGGTAGCCACTTCCATCTGAAACAAAAAATTAAAATTAAATTTTAATGAACTTTGAGAAAATTCCTTGAAATTTAAGAGAATTCTAAACAATTCACCAAAAATTCAATTGAATTTTAAATTCAAGTAAATTCAATGCAACTGAGTCGATTTAAAAAAAAATTCAAAAAAATGAATTGGAATTCTAGAAAATCACTGAACTTTAAGAGAATTCAAATTTCAAGAGAATACTAGAGAATACTAGAATACTCTAGAATACTAGAAAATGCAATGAAATTAAAAAGATTTTAATGGAATTCCATAAAATTATAAACAATTCAATACAAAAGTAATTGGAATTGAAGAGGATTCAATGAAATTTCTCAATAGAATTTCAATAAAATTACTGACATCTATTAAATTCATAGAATTTTACGTAATCTAACTGATTTAAAAAAAAAATTAAAAAAACTATTATAAATTTTACGGAATTCTAAATAATGTACAATTGCAAGGAATTCAGAAGTCACCGAATATACTGAATTCTATGAAATTCAAAATATACAAGATAGCAGAATTTTTCCTTTTAATCATTGAGTATAAAGCTCTATTTAATAACAAGTTATTTTAAAAAAAGGTAATATGAAAACTTCCACGGAGTAGTAAGTACATAATAATAAATATGATATTGAAAATTAATTACTGGATATTCCTTGATCCTCTTCTTCGTCTTGTTCATACTGATGTACTGCATAAAGTCAATGTATCCCTTTGGTTTTTCATTAATTTCCGAGGGAATGGAAATGCCGAGAATTTCTGGTAACATAAAAGTTTTCAACCACATAACAAGTGGAGTTCGTCCATGTACATAATGTGCTTGACGATGGTAGAATAATATTCCATCTAAAGGCCAAGGCGGAAGATTTTCTAAAAATGAGTAGAGATCAGAGTCGCAGGAGACTCTAGGCAAATGTAAAATTGGGTAATCATTCGTGTATGAGTTTGCTTCTTGCAATTCCATCGTCTGATCTACATGCGACTTCAACCAAAAGAATCGGAATTCCGTCTGAAGTGAAATAAAGGAAATTGTAAATTATGGTTACAAATAATACCTAAAAATCAATCAAATCATAAAATAAATTACATCGCAATTTTGAAATGGCTGATTTGCCCACGCTAGCACGTCCAGAACGTAATACGTTTTTTCTGTGTTGATCCAAATGCAGTCTAAAATAGTACAACTGTTTTTGTACGCTCCGGGAGATCCGCCTGGAAGAGCCGATTTAAAAGTTGCCAATCTTTTGCCGCGTCGAGAATACGCTTTCGTTTTGCTCTTTAACAAATTACAAAGTCATTTAATTCAGGGTGGCGATATATCAAGGAAGTCAGGAAAACCAGGGAAATTTCAGAGAAAATATAAATTGATATATTAGAAATTATAAAGTAGGATAAATTCACTTTTCGCCATTTTTTCGAGATTCTATCCCACTGTGTATCGCAATGTTTTTATGTATTAAACTGGACCAGATGGCACCAAATATAGAAAACTAATTCGTTTTTAGCGTCGAAAAATACTGCGGAAATGATAAGCCGCGTTCAACATATTATATTCTACTAAATCGATTAATATACCAATTTATTATTAAAAAATTGAGTTGAAAGTATATATTATTAAGTTTATCCTTTCTTTACTTTTTAATTTTTAATTAATTTTTAGAAACATAATCTCCAAAAAAGTAGTCAATAGATTCATAGTGATATTATGCAAAATTTTTTAAAAATTTCAATAGCATTAGATATTATTGAAAATTTATTCGCATTTTTAACACTTTTCTGTCACGTTTTATCTAAAAGTCAGGGAAAAGTCGAAATTGAAAAATTGAATTTGTGGCTACCCTGGAAACCTGATGTGATTATGCAATTCGAATAAAATGAAGTTCGTATCATGTCTTGAAAAGTTCTGAACGTTCAAGTGAACGAATTTTTGTATTGATTGTACTGTAAACTACAAACAATTTAAAAATATTGATTCATTTGCATTGAAAATAATTCTATACCTATGAAAGAAATTTTTAGTGCCTATTGTTATTTTTAATTGGAAAAATATTTCTGGATAAAAAAGAATTGGAAAAAAAGGTTTTGTTCATTTGAACGTTCAAAACTTCTAATACATGTTTGTATTTTCATTTAAGTTATACCTTACGAGCTACGAGGAGAGTCCTTCGTCCTACAGGACAAGGAACCAGCACCCAGTTTTCTGTCAGATCTTGAGGTGGCTCATGCATCCATTCTGATAACATTAAATGATTTTCGTAATACTGGCGGTAGGAGCCTGCAAAATTTTTCTCGCCCTTGTCCACATCTATTTCCATATTTTCTTCTTCTTCCGAGTTGTAATCCTCGCCCAAAAGTACTCTGTTACTATTAAATGCTGCCTCCCGGTTTCTAAGAGTTGAAAATATTTATATTCTATATTGAGAATGTTCCATACACCGAATTAAATGCAAATCCCATTCAATCACGAAAATTCTTGTGATCAGTTGATATGGAGATATGGACTCCATTTCATAGAGAAAAAAATATCTATTTATAATATATTTATTGAGTAAAATAATGAAATTAAATTTTGAGGTCAGAAAAATAATTTTACTAACTTCTTCTGTTGATTGAGAAATTCTTGGCGTCTCATTTCCTGTGGCGACTCTTCATAATCAATTTCTAATTTATAATTATCTTTGCTAATCGGTTTTTTGTAAAGTAGACATCGAGAATTTCCACTTCGTTTTTCGTTTGTCTTATTCGTTTCGGGAAACTCAGCCATTGTCGTTTCGTTTTGCGTCCTGATTAAAATATATTTTCTTTTCTACAATTTCTGAAATATTAAAATTGACTGTTCTTATATAAAAATAAACTATTTATAATTCATGACTACATTCAATTGATTCAATCCCACTAAACAATAATTTTCAATATATGTATTGTTGAATATCCTGCGAATGCGCGCCGTGAAATCTATATATCATAAAGATCTATACAAGTTTGAATATAGTTTAGAGACAAATATATACATAAAATCCATAAAATCGTGTTGACAAGTACATAACCTCACTTTTCAAATATATAATAATTATTAATAATTCCGTTGAACGCCTTCATAAACTGTCTTTTTTGTGACGTGAAAAAATATTTATACCTTATACCGTACCGCTATACACTCGACTTCCGCAATAGTCACCAAATCCGAAACAGTTTCCCCCGCAATAGTCACGAATTTTCCCTACCTCAAATGTCACATCGATTGCGCAGGCGTATTGCGTATTGTGTTGTTTGCGTTAGCAACCAATCAGATGTCGATCGCAGCGCATGTGCAGTGGTATCAAGTGGCAATTGAGAGAACAGCTGAGAACAGCTGGTGACTATTGCGGAAGAAAATTGGTGACTATTGCGAAATTGTGACTATTGCGGCGATGACTATTGCGGAAGTCGAGTGTACGTACGTAAATGACGTAAAAAAACCTCATATAATTTACCTAAGGTATATTACGTGCACAACCCTGCATGGAATGGCACCATGAAAGAGAGAGTGACTGTATTTGTCTCTTTCACTCTTAAGTCTTACAATTTTTTTTGCTACTGTCACTCCATGCTTTCTGTTTTGCGTTTTCTGCTGATGTCTACGAATTTATGACAGAATTAAAAAATTGACTACATTTTTAACAATACAACTTATTTAAATGTTTTGTTTGAGTTACATACTTAATTTGGTAACGTATATGGAGGCTTTTTAAATTACTTCACGAAAAGTATATGTGCCACCAATAATTTTTTTTCATATTTCGTTGCTAAATACGATGAATATAATTACTATTCAGCTACATGTTCACTTTTATTAGTTACTTAACAGTTCCAAAGACTAATTTGTAATAGAAGAGTGGATAAGACTCTGGAATTTCCTTATCTGACAAAAGTAAGCAAATTTCCACACAATTTGTAGAATATATGTATGTGTATTTATTATCAATAATATTTCTGTAAAAAAGACTGTTATTTGAATTATTTTATAAGTTCACTTTATTTTTAGTTTTAAATAAAAATAATGACTTAATAGAACCAGAATCGCGTATTTTACGAAAATTTTATTGATTTTATTATAATTTTTAGGTTAGATTTAAACATAGGATTAAACGGATTAAATCGATTAAATTAAAGGAAAAAGGCTGAAGTTCTTAAATTTTGAAGATCACATTCAAAATTGAATTTCTTCATTTTACTTAACAGATATTAGAAAAAAATATCCCTGTTGGAAGTAAACAAATAGAAAAGGATAGAGATTTTCAATCCCTCTCAAGTACACACTTTGCATCCATCAAATGCTATCTTCTTGTATCTTTGTGTGTATCCGTTGTTTTCACATGAAACTGGAGTTTTCAACGTTTACGTTAACGAAACATTATTATATTCTCATCAAATAGAATGTATTAGATTTGTGTAAAATTTGACCCCCCCAGTGATGACCCAGGGATCACTCCCAAAATCATCCCCTAAGTACAAAAAAAATAATTGCTAAAATTTTATTTTTTCAAATGGTTTCATTCAATGTCCAAAGAAGCCCAAAACAGTTTCATTTATCTAACCATTTAGGTTGTCCCTCAAAATCAACCCCTAAACACAAAAAAAATCATTAAAAATCCCCAAATTTCGAGACCTAAAATTTTATCGTTTCAAATGAGTTCATATAATGTTTAAAGAGGCCAAAAACAATTGCATTCATCTAACCCTCTAGGATGTACCTCAAAATTCCCTAAGGTTAGGGGATGGTTGAGTTGTCAAGTTTTTATGAATTATTTTAAATTATTTTGAATTTTTAAAAATTGTTTGGAAGTTCTTTTGAATTCCTATGAATTCATTCAAATTTTTATTCCAATTCTCTTTTTCATCTTATTGTTTTGTATTCTTTTAAATTTTTCGAGTTCTTTTAAATTCTTTGAATTTTAATTGAATTCTCTTGAATTAGCCTTTAAATAAATCGAATTAACATCCGAAATATTTTATTTTCAGGAAATCGGCTTTCTAATTCTGCTAAAGGGACGAGGATGTTAATCAAGAAATATTACCGCAGTCATTGATTCATCCTCTCGCCTTCCGATTTCGTTATTAATTTGGATTAAATAATCCATAATCAAAAATGGCCAAGACGTGTGACCAACAGCTGGCCAGCTTAATCAAGTGGCTAGACACTTTCGAATTGGAATCGCCCCACTCAACTCCAGAGGAAATAAGCGACGGGGTAGCTGTTGCCGAAGCTTTATCTCAAATTGCCCCAGAATGGTTTACAGCAGCATGGCGAGCAAAAATAAAAACCGACGTCGGAAAAAATTGGCGTCTGAAAGTTAGCAATCTGAAAAAAATCGTCGAGAACGTCACTGAATATTACGTTGAATGCTTGAACCAACAACTTTCCGGATATGTGAAACCAGATGCAACGAAAATTGGAGAACATTGCGACTCCCTCGAGTTGCGACGTCTTCTCCAATTAATTTTAGGCTGTGCTGTCAATTGTAATCAAAAGCAGCAATACATTACTCGAATTATGGGCCTCGAGGAAATTGTGCAACAAGTTATCATGCAGAGTATTCAGGAATTAGAAGAATCAATGCATGGACCTCGATTGAGTCTTGGGGCGAGTTTGAGTTTTGAATCATTTGACGTGGGGGATGGTGTTCAGCAAAAACTGTTGGCGGAACTGCAAATGGCTGTGGATTCGAGGGACCAGTTGGCTCAGAGATGCCACGAATTGGACCAACAGCTGTCCTTGCTTCAAGAAGAGAAAGCGACTTTGTATGGAGAAAATAAGAAAATGCAGGAGAGGTTAGATGAACTTGAAAGCCCGGAGGAAATGGGAAGTAGCTTCAAGTATTCGAGCTTGAGGAAACAAGTCGAGGCTCTTAAGGATGAGGTGTTTAAAATGGAAACCTCGAGGGATGATTATAGGTTAAAGATGGAGCTGCTGGAGAAAGAGGTTTTGGAACTGCAGTCGAAACAAGAAGATTTGCAAAAGGTTAGGGTTTCTTGTGGAATTGTAAAGGATTTTAAGAAGCTTGTAAGAATTTTAAGAAAATCTGGTACATATTTTTTAAAATCTTTGATTATTATCATATACTACTTAGTAATTCAGCGACAAGCTACCTGCCGCTGTGAGGGTTTAGTTTTTGCCCGACCTTGCTTGATTACCGCGTGAGACTCATTTTATTGGATACCATCTTTTAAAAACTTTTTTTCGCATGTACCCTTTATTCCTGAAAATATTTTTGTGCTGATTGACTGTCAAATTTCTTTTTTTTTATTGGAAAACCACCCTTGGAGGCGTGGTGCTCATGATATTTCTATCTCTCTCGCACATTCAACTCAGAATTCCCACGGGTGTACCCAGCCTTCATAAGAGCTAATTCTTTAAAATCTCTTAAAATTTTATAAAATCCTTGAAAATTTAAATGATTTCTGATGAAATTATAATCCTAACTTGTTATTAATTTAAAGGCCGCAGACGAGGCAAATCATCTGAAAGACGAGGTGGACGCGCTTCGAGAGACAGCGGACAAAGTAGCCAAATACGAGCAGACTATCGAGTCCTACAAAAAGAAAATGGAAGACCTAAGTGACCTACGAAGACAGGTAAAAATTCTCGAGGATAAGAATATGGAAAATCTCCAGTCAAAAATTGACTACGAGGAAGAGGTAAAGCGAACCTCGATGCTTAAAAATCACCTCGAAATGTGCAAGCAGCAACTAGCAGAAGTTCATCGAAGACTTGACGAGCAGAGCAATAAGTCCGACAAGCTTGAATTCGAAGCTAGGAAGTTGGAGGCGAAGCTAAATTCAGTTCAACGTGAGAGAGACAGACTCATCGTCGAGAGAGATGCTCTGAAAGAAACTAATGAGGAATTGAGGTGTACCCAGTTGAACGCGACTGAAAATAGAGGACACCCTGGAGCTGATGACACAGTTTCAAATACCGAGGTCATCCCTCTTGAAATAAAAGAAAAACTCCTTCTTCTCCAGCATGAAAACAAAATGTTGAAGTTGAACCAGAAGGGAACCGAGGAAAAATTACCGACTGTCCAGTCCTTGTTGGAAGACTCTGAGGAGAGGGTCAACGCTCTTAGAGGTCAAAATCGCAAAGCGAATCAGAAAATAATCGAGCTTGAAAATAAGCTCGAGGAATTAGCTGAGAATCAAGCGAACGATGAGATTAAAATCGAGAGTTCTGGTTTACAGCAGAAGCTACATCAAGTTACAGAGGATTTGCGAAAAGCCCAAGCTGAACGGGAGCGCTTGGCGATGCAGTTGGAAGAGCGCGAAGCGGCTTTGCAAACTCAGAAACAGAAAATTTTCACGCTTCAGGAAAATTTGACTCGGAAAGAAGAAGATAACGCGGCTTTGGAGGAGCGATATAAAAAATATATTGAGAAGGCGAAAAGTGTAATTAAAAGCTTGGATCCGAAGCAGAGCAATTCTTCGTCTTCGGAAGTGATTCTTTTGAGGAACCAGGTTATGGAAAAGAGGAAGATTATTGAAGAGATGGAGAGATCGTCAAAAGAGAACAAATTGCTTAAGGAAAATGAGGAGAAACTTATGCTGTCTGCTTTTTATAGACTAAGTTTAAATTGTCATCGGGAAGCTGTTGATCAAAGACTTGCGGCTCTTGGTCAAGGTCAAGGTCAATCTTTTCTCGCGAGACAACGACAACCTTCCTCGAGACGAGCTGGGAACCCGACTTATAACTCGAAATAATTTATCTAGTTTTAGAGTCGAGACGAGATTTTGTGGAGGTTGACCTTAAAATCTGATTTCTTTATTTTACTTGATGATAATAATAATAATAATAAAAATGATAATAATAATTCTATTAAACGGAAATTGTGACTAACGATAATTATGGCAAACGGAAATGAGGTCAAATGAAAATTAGATCGAAAAGAAGGTAGGTCAAATGTTAATTTGAGCAAAAAGAAATTAGGTTCAATGATTATTCGGTGAAATTGAAGTTAGGAGAAATGTAAAGTATTTAGGTTAAATATTAATTCGGACATTTAGAAATTAGGTTATTGTAGATTGAAAACTTTCTTCAGATTAGATCGGAATAAAACTGTTTGGTTCGGATAGAAATTCCGGATTGATTCGGAAAATTTCGTATTAATTCGGAATGAATTTCAATCCAAAGCCTTCGCTAGGGATCGCATGGTCATTTTAGAATATCTTATCTTGTAAAGTTTTGCAATGTTCTAGGAATCTGAGAAACATATTTTTCTTATGTTTGGGAATTTTTCTAAATTTAGGAAATAATTATTATTGATGTTACGAAAGTTAAAAATTCAGATTAGGGTGTATTTACATCATAGAGATATAAGAATAGAGGTCGAAAGGCATACACTGAAAGTGTCTCCCTAATAGAAAGAGAAAAAAAATGAAAGGAGCGCTACCTATCTCTCTCTAGTGAGGCGATTAGAGAGAGACAGGTAGGGTTCCTTTTATCTTTTCTCTTTCTATTAGGGAGACACTCCACTCATAGGAGAGCCTATATCTTTTCACCTCTATTCTTATATCTCTATGATTTACATACATAAGTGTTATACAATATTTCTCTGATGTATTTTCGCTTCTGTTAAAAAACGATTTTAAATCTTATTGACATAATAAAGTCATATTTTTAAATAAGATTTGATAAAAAATTCCTTATGTAAACGTTAACCAAAAACTGCATGAAATATTACATATTTTTAAACATATTTTAGAGGTATATTTAATAAAATTAAATATAAGAAGAAATATTTAATAAATGATTGTCTTAAAAAATTTAAGTATTTTTTAGTCTATACTAGGGGGCTTTATCCCCCCCTGCGTGCTACACCCCCCAACCCCCATTTTATATTATTTTAATCTTTGTTTTCTTTTTATTTTAAATATATCTAGATTAAATCTTAAGGGCATGTGATACTTTACCATAAGAGCAAATTAGTTATACCAATTATACATTCATAATAATAAATACTTTTAGCTAATAAGAGTCAATAAACCTTCGCCTACATGAGACAAAGGTTTATTGACTCTTATTTACTAAAAATATTTGTTATTATGAATGTATAATTGGTATAACTAATTTGCTTTTATGGCAAAGTATCACATGCCCTTAAATTTAGATTATAGTTTTGAGAATATTTTATTTTTCTTAGTTTACAATTTATTATAGTGCAATCTTCCTAAAAGCCGCAAATATATGCTAAAAAATTTTATTTTTCTTGTTTATTATAATAAATAATGGCATTCTAAGGGCGTTGGATAATGGGAACTTAGAAAACTTTTTGGGTGCCCCCAATAATAAAGACGGCCCTGCATCCGTGTTTAATTTAAAGAGTAGATTTCAGGATAAATAAAAGAAACTCACCAAATATTTCGGGTCTGACGAAATCCTAGAGTGCATCTTATATAAAATATCCATTAGATCGAACTTAATGAATCTTGACAAAAATAAAAATTAATTAAAAGCATATATTCTGTAAATAAAAAATATGAGCGCGCCCATATCGTGCGTTGTTTGTCTTGCTTCAAATTTAAATTTTCGTTCGTTTTATTGAATTTTCAAAATATCATAAGTCTGACAATTTCTTTTTATCTAAAAAAGACGTAAGAATAAATTTTTCGTATTCTTGTATACTATGAATATCCGTCCATACAATTAGTAAATTAAAAAAGAGTGTATTAAAAAATCTTCAAAATGCTCTAAGTTTTTGAATTTTTATCCAAAATGGCTGGCTAACGAACTTGATCTTCATTTTAGGACACTATTAAACAAGTATACCAAAGGCCAATCCAATATGTCAATTCTTTCGAAACAAACCAAAAAATCTACAGACAGACAGACACTTTCGTAAAAACATGTTTTTTTTGGTTCAGGGGGTCATTTGACAAAAACAGGGATGCGTTGCGTTTTTGCGCAAAACCATGAGACTGAAAGAGATAGTAGTATTAGTGTGTCTCTCTCACTCTCATGGTTATACGCAAAAACGCAACGCATTCCGCATCCATGGGACGCCACCCTAATCCATTCTCTGATGAGAATGTAAAAATATTCTTTGGTACTCATTTGAATACGCATTTAATTGATTTATATTAAGATTCGTTAATTTCGATATAATGGACATTTAAGTCTTCTTGGACTTAAATTTGGACTTCCTGGAATAGCTTCCTCCCATTTTTTTCGAAGTTCCTCATCCTTCGGAACTATAAAAATTTTTTTCACCACTATACAGTGTTCTCAGATCGTGGGATTTTTCGGCCCCCACCACACGACCCATGAGCTCATGCTTTTTTTCTCTATCAATAGGTTCGTGACTGTTGCTAAAGGGAGAAAGCATGAGCTGGTGGGTCGTGTGGTGGGGGCCGAAAAATCCCACAATCTGAGAACACTGCCACTATATTCCTTGTCACACTTCAGAACGCAACACGCAATTAAACCCTCCACCCTCCGATCGTTGCGCTCTACCTTTGGTGGCTAGTTGAGAAGCTCTAATCGTGGACAAAACGCGAGTCATCGCCAGGGTTCGGTACGTAATATACCTTATGTAAATTACATGAGTTTTTTACGTTATTTACGTACGTATATTACATCGAAAACACCAAATTCATATGGTGTGGGGGGTATTCTACGTATAATACGTAATTTACAAATGTAGAAAACCATAGTAATATACGTAGAAAACTCGGAGTGACGCGTCACTCCCGAACCCTGGTCATCGCTCTAATGCTTTCACCACCGGATATTCTGGACCTGTTTATATGACCGTGGCCTAAACTGCCAAACTAAAAATTTCCCGTCAAGGCCAAAATACACGCTCGTCGAAGTGTCGAAACCACGAAGTAGTATAAGGAGACCCAACGCCTGTGCTTTTGGCAGCTGAAAAGCAGCCCACAAACACGGTCCCTCTTCCCAGGGATGGGTAAGTAAAATACTCTAGGTAATTTACATAGTTTTTTACAGTAAATTACTAGGTATTTTACGTAGCTAGTTTTCTACACCGAGTAAATTACGCGTATACGGGACTTTACGTTTTTGCAGTCCTCCATCCCACTTACAAACATAACCTCTTCAGAACCGTTGAAATGAAAACCTTTCGTGCTTTTAGGGAATTTGAATGTGTTCAAAAGGTCGACAGCAAACGTTCCTTAAATAAAATGTTTAAAATGGTACACATAAGTTTGTTGTAGTGAATTTCATGTATCATTATACTAAATTAACAATAAGTACAAAACTTCTCCAAATCGCAAATGAAAAAATACATGAACAAGTACCAGCTTACTATATTAGACAATATTTCATAATAATAATAAAGTATGATTGCGAGAAATATTTATCAACCGTAGATGCAACGAAAATAGACCAAACGCAAAAAAAAAACTATAAAAATTTACGAATTTGAGGTTAGAACAAGATATTAATATTACTCATAATCAATTTCAACTATTTAAATAAACCAAAATACTATTCTACACTTATTTATACATACCTGTGTCCCAAAAGTCGTTTATATCCAACATTTTTTTGTATTTTATTGCAAAATAAACATTTCGCTACAACCTTATTATTCTCTTGTAAGCGCTGAAAATTTAATTTATTCCACGGGATATATGGTCCAGAGTATGATTTTATTTTCTCTTGCTTAGTTTTGGAAGACATGCTTAGTTAATTAATTAATTAACAATATTAACTTTGTTGACAACTGGAACGGAGCTTCAAAAAAGTGAGGTTATATATAGTTCTATAAGCCGCCATCTTGGCACGTAATTTATTAGGTATTTTACCTGTTTTTTACGTGAAATACCTCACTTAGGTAAATTACGTAAAAAACCTCGAGTGACGCGTCACTGCACAACCCTGCCTCTTCCTCGGATTTTCATTTTTTTAGCGACGAGAGCGCCACGCATGGCAAATGAAAGAATTACGAAGAAAAGTTCAAATTCAAAAACATAACCTAAACTGTGCTTTTTGCAATTTTATATGTTGTGGTTGTTTTAATGTTTTTTTAAATGAATAAAATTTAAATTTTTTTCGTGAATATGCCGATTTGTTTTTTTAAAGATTGTGATTCGGGTACTAAGGCTCAAATAGAGCGAGATGGACGGAAACTAAGTTTTTTCTCACCACGCACGGTAAGTATTGCAAGATGACATAAAATAGTTTGAAAAATAAATAAGTAACTATTCTTTAAATCCTAAAAGAATAATATATTATATATTTACTTTTATTATTTATTATTATTATTTAATATTCACTTTTTCGTTGAAATTTTAAATTATATAATTATGTTATCATTTTTCCCAGTAAGAAGGCTTGCATTAAATAAGATTAATAAATTTAAATCCCTCGAAAACCTGATCTTTCCTCAGCCACATCAGTGGAGGCCTTGATTCCCAAAAAAAGGACAAAACTTGTTTTTAGAAACTTGACAAATATTCAACCTCTTTAATCAAAACTTAAAAACAACGCACCAAAAAGAAGATTTTATTGAAAGCTAACACTAGTCAATTGATTGTATACCTTTAGGAATTTTAAGGAAAAAGGATGACTGCAATGACAGCAATAATGTTGGCCATTAAAGACATATATTGTCGTTAATTTTAATACTAAACGAAATCTTCTTAAAAATTCAATATTTTACGAAAGTTGTTGTAAATAGCGGTAGGTGCATTATTATATATTATATACACAGTATTATATATTATATAGTATTATATGTGTTAAAAATTATCACATTGAAATTTATGTCAATTTTAAAAAAAGACCTGTGATTCAAAATAACGTTTAACGTTATATTTATAATGTTTGAATATAATAAAGTATGATATGAAAATAAAGCCCACTTGTAAAATTATATTTATTCAATTCACCTTTTAGTGTATATTCTTTTATAAATAATAATTCACTTCGTAATTTAGATGCATGTACATTATGTAGAAACTAATATTTCTGCGACTACAAAACATGATATAAATTATTAATTAAATTTAATATAAAATAATCTAAGTATATAATTAATCATTAAAGGCATAAAATTAGAAGTATAGATTCAAAATTTCTGTTTATACTTAATAAAGTACAATTTTATAAAAATCAATATGTAGACAAATTAATCATATGCACATATCTTAGGCGAAATTAGATGTATAAAGTCTAATTATCCTCAGTGTATAAAGAATAGTGTTTTAATGTATAGTAATTGAGCGGGTGAAAGTAAAAAGTGTAAAAAAAATATTTTATTTGTAAAAGTGGGATAAAAATGTTTATAAGTAAAAAGAGGACAAAATAAATTTTCAGAGCAAAAACGGAGTAAGGAGAACCAGCGTTCGTATTGACTCCGTTTTTATTCTGAGAATTCATATAATCCCATTTCTAATATGAAGAATTTTTATTCCACTTTTATCCCGCTCAATTGTTCTTAAGATAAATTAGATGTATAATGTATAATTATATGAAATCAAACACTATTTAAAACATGGAAATATTCTATTTCATCAATACTTTGTAGAAAACTAATAAGTTCGTTAAAACTCGTTATTTTTATGAATTTAGAAAGAGGATCGATTTTTTCATTAATAATGATTTTTATACTCAAATTTTCTAACACTATAATCCGCTTTTTCACGTTCGCGTCATCCTCTACTTTTACAAAGCCAAAAAAGTCCTTATCCCCTTTGATGCAACACCACTTGTCAGAAGGCAATCTTATCTGCTTCAAATTTTTTTGACAATTTTCGAATGAAAATTCTTTTTTTGTATAATCCATTTTTCCACATCGAATAGTAATTTCAATAAAATAGTATTCGGTATCCAAAAAGGACATTTCTTTAAAAACCAATAATCCAAACCGTGTTGAAATGCAGCTCTCGTAAACTAAAAAAGAAATTAATTCTACACATATTAATACATTTTCTTTCATTTAAAGTTCTTTATGTGTACACAAATTTGTATAAAATTATTATATTTAATTTCGTAAACTTTTATTACGATTATTTAAGATGTCAACTTTCGTGCACGATGTTGGAGTAATAATGAATTAAACCAAGAATAAAACGAATTTCAGCATTCATATCATTTACACTAAACATGAATGCAATTTCAATACTTTTCCATTTTTTATTGCGCCTTCCGTTTAGATAACATTACAATTAATTAATTAAATTACACCTTCTGGATTTGTGATGACCGTATACACAGGGAAACCTAACCTCAAAAACACTATAGACGCACTCCACAGCAGACGACACTTCGTAGTTGCGATTTTTCATGAAAGGGGCGCTCTCGTAGCTAAAAAAATGAAAATCCGAGGAAGAGGGACCGTGATTTGGGGGCCAAGTCTAATACATGGCGTTGGGTCTCCTTTACTACTTCGTGGTCGAAACGTTTCCGCGTTTCACGACACCCTGTTCACACGATGCATTTTCCGCATTCGGAAAATGTAAGATAAACCTGTCCAATGGCGGAAAGTTTGAAATTACGAATAAAAAATGAATTAAATTCTAATGTTAATATGAATAAATTGTTTTTAAAAATAGGTTTCTAGATTATGTAGTAAATAGAGAAGTAAATTAGATTGAAAGATTAATTATTTATTAATTATTTATTTCTATAGAGTAATTCAAAGCATCTTCGCGTGTTGTGTTTGTCTTGTCATAGTAGTATTCATGGAATACTACGATATGGAATAATACTCTCAACTCCATTTCTCAGCCTAATGCTATTTAAAGATACTATTATTGCTCAAAAATATTTGGTTTGAACTCAAAATATTTATTGTTGTATATACAGTTCCAACTCATAGAAGATACTAATAACAGCATAGTATTATTTTGTCGTATTAATACGTACGATGATTACAAATTAAATTACATACATTAATTTCAGAAATTTAGAAGGGATTGAAGAGTTCAAAAAATCCTATGCAAGAGTTTCATCAGCGCATTTCTTATATTTAATTCTTTTGGTGTCTTTAAATTTTTCCCCTTAGTATAAAAACTGAGAAATATATCACAAGAAAAGAGCTCCCTTAATGGGAAATTTTACTCAGAGTACAAAGAACTGTATCTTCTAAATTTTATTATTTTAAGAGTGTCAATATTTACAGAGCTCTACATGTAGCACTTAAAAACTTAAATCACTTAACAAATACTAAATCGCATAATACTATGCTGTTATTAGTATCTTCTATGAGTTGGAACTGTATATACAACAATAAATATTTTGAGTTCAAACCAAATATTTTTGAGCAAAAATAGTATTTTTAAATAGCATTAGACTGAGAAATGGAGTTGGGAGTATTATTCCATCGTAGTATTCCATGAATACTACTATGACAAGAGAAAACACAACACGCGAAGATGATTTGAATTACTCTATAGAGATAAATAATTAATAAATAATTAATCTTTCAATCTAATTTACTTCTCTATTTACTACATAATCTAGAAACCTATTTTTAAAAACAATTTATTCATATTAACATTAGAATTTAATTCATTTTTTATTCGTAATTTCAAACTTTCCGCCATTGGACAGGTTTATCATACATTTTCCGAAAGCGGAAAATGCATCGTGTGAACAGGGTGTCGTGAAACGCGGAAACGTTTCGACACTTCGACGAGCGTGTATTTTGGCCTTCAGCGTGTAATATTACACTATCCAAGTTTTTTTTACACTACTTCTGTGATATTAACCTATAGATCTCTGGTATTTTGTGTCCGATTTACAGTGTAATTTCACACATCTTCTTTTACAGTGTACTTCGTGGGTGCATTCATAATCAATTTTAGGTTATTTTTTTAAAGCGGGAAATGTTTTGATGACGTTCTGATCACGTGATATAGTAATTCCCGGATTTTCCGCATAAACGCTGGCATCGGTAGATTATTGAAAATCTGCTTCTCTGACCCTCTAAAGTGAGGCCACTTTCAATACACGGAGTCTCCTTATATACTACTTCGTGTCGTGGTTCAAACATTCAGGAAGAACTGAAGCTGGTGAAGTAGGTGTTGACTATACGTGAACGAATTGCAAAAGTAAGCCTAATAACTTTATTTTTTTGACTCAGAAAACTCGGGATTATTCATTTTTTTTCCCTTTTCCGTACACATCTTAATTCGTTGTAGCAAATCATGAACGAACAAAGCAGGAAAACGTCCATGTTTTCCTCGGAGAATTGATCACTTTTCACACTTTTTATAACGAACAAGAGTGAACAAGAGTCGTTTTTTTTTTCAAGTGTCGAAACAAATTTTGAGCGTTTTTCTCATTCTAAGTAGAAATTTGTGGTCGTTTTTATATTAATCTTGGTAATAAATAGTTCGCAATTTCAAGTGTGAATAATCAAACTTGTGGGGACGGGAATATAAAACAAGAAATTCACTTGTATCATGAATGAGGCGATTCTGTCAGTTTCACATTGAATCTTTTTTCAAGAAAATCTCTATTTAACGAATTTTAATTTGAAAAACTCGGAAATGTCGGTTAAACTCGACGCCAAAATCTTTCTGATTAATTATAAAACGTATTTGCTAATAAAATATAAAGCATATTTTATAGTTTCCCTCAAAGCATAAATGAAGTTAGCAAGTGACGCATTATTTTGAGATTTTAATATATGTATACACATTGGAAAGATGGGAACCAATTTTTGATATTTTTATTTAATCGTGGTGTGTATTGTGGACATTATGGATATGTCTTAGTTTAGGATTCTCCCTTGGAAAAATACTAAATTTCAATATTTTATTGTGAATCTATAATTACGGTAATTACAAACTTGAATTTAGTATAATGACGAAATTCAGGTTAATTCACGCGATGCCTTTGAATTTATTTTTGTTAGTACATATTGGATTTGAATTAACGATATGATAGGCGCAGATAATCGGATAGCAAGTTAAATCTTGTTATAAAAATAAATAGATACGGTATACCTGTATACAAATATCATATATGTACGTGACTAAATTTTTCGCCAAGGTCAGTTTGATTATCAATAGAGACCCCTATTTTATGCGAAGCGCATAATCGCATAATGTCTCAGAATTGAATATTACTCGAAATCTTTGCGATTTATAAAGTTTCTAAATTAAATAAAGAAGATTCGTCATCGCATAAAAACGTATAATTTTCTTTCATCGCATAATTTTGGAATCTTCGCATAATTTTGGAAAATTTCAATTTTTGCATGGAAATTTTGTTTTCAATTGACAAAAATTCAAGAATCTTAATACATTTTATAATAATTTATTGGTTTATTACACTACCAGACAGAAGTTTTTTCAAAATGAGCCCAGGACGAAGTTACTTTGTTTAAAATTGCAAAGAATGTCATCTCAATGTTTTTGTAAAAATAGCAATAACTTTCGAATAATGAACATTTTTTTAATTTCTTGTACTTATTTTAAAAGTAGATTTCCATAGATAGACATTAAAATAGATACAAAGAAAAAAATGTCAGATTCTATAGAAAGTTATCTTTAAAATAAGCTCCAGAAATTAAAAAAATGTTCATTATTTCGGAAAGTTATTGATATTTTTATGAAACATTGAGATTTGACGTAATATTGATGGCGGTATTGAATATTTAAATTAAATATAGTTTTGATTTCTTCATCGCACAATTTCGCATAATCCAGATTTTAAAAAGCAGAAAAAATTGTCTCTAATTATCAAACTAAAATCACCAATGACAAATTCAAAATGCTTAAAGTTCTATTAGACACGCTAGACTAGATTTTCGAAATATGTAAAACTTTTTACCCTTTTTCAATTTTATTTTATGTTTTTAAGGGCGTTGGACCCAAGTGTTAAACTCAAAATTCCATTCTTCATTTTACTCAACGAAAATTATAGATAAATAGTTTTTCGCTCTGTAGCGCTAATCTTTTTTCAAATATAAAACTGTGTACAAATAAGTGAAAAAATATTTAACTTCGATACTTTTTGCATAAAACGAAGAATTCAAAATCTAACTTGAAAATTAAATATTTTCATTTTATTTAAAAAATATTTGAATTATATATTTTCTCGCTCTGTACGCATAATTCTAGTTAAAAAGTTATTAATTCTACAGAGGGAAAAAATTCCAAATTTAATATTTGTTGAGTAAAATGGTAAAATGAAGAAGTCAAAGTTTTAGATTAGAACGTGGCTCCAATACTCTTAACTACATATGTACACCCTTAAATAAATACAAATGTGTTTTTCTCCTCTATGCAACCGTACGCATGGAAAAGTGTTAACACGTTAGAACTACATACTTCCGCTTTAGAAATTTTGACAAAGAAATGTATGTTGTTTTTGCAGATGCCGAATATAAAATTACAGAGTTCCGACGGAGAAGTTTTTGAGGTGGACGTGGAGATTGCAAAATGCTCCGTAACCATCAAAACAATGTTGGAAGACTTGGGCATGGATGAGGACGAGGAGGAAGTTGTACCTCTACCCAACGTCAACTCTGCGATTTTGAGAAAGGTCATCCAGTGGGCGACATACCACAAGGACGATCCTCCTCCACCAGAGGATGACGAGAACAAAGAGAAGCGAACCGATGATATCAGCTCTTGGGATGCTGATTTTCTGAAAGTTGACCAAGGAACTCTCTTCGAATTGATCCTGGCAGCAAACTACTTGGACATTAAAGGTTTGCTCGACGTCACATGTAAGACTGTCGCAAATATGATAAAAGGAAAGACGCCCGATGAAATCCGCAAAACATTCAACATTAAGAACGATTTCTCCAATGCTGAAGAGGAACAAGTACGCAAAGAAAACGAGTGGTGCGAGGAAAAGTAAAGTTCAAAGTTGTGACCTTGCGCATATATCGTATTTAAATTGTATTCTCCAGTTTATGCAAATCTCTTTATTCAATTTTTTTCCTCATAAGTCCTCTTTCATGATACGAACGTTTGAATGCAATAATCAGTCTTCAATTTAATGTCCTTTTTTTTCTAAAAATTTCTTGTATTATGTCATCGGTCAGATAAAAAAAATTCTTGTATCGAATTATTCAATTATTTCTATCGTATATTAACATTAAGGTTGAGATACCTCTTTTTGAAGACTTCAAGACAAATTAAAAACCTTTCAGTTTCTGCATATTTGAGATATTAGAAATAAATGAAATAATCATTGGTGCATTCTACCTGTTGATTTTGAAAAACAAATCTATATGTATTTTTATGCTTTACAATTTAAATGTAGGACGAAATTCCTATTATTTCTAAGAAATGTAATTTTATTCATAGAATATAGCATATTCATATCTTTGATTGACTGCTCCAGCAAAGAATTTTATTGATGTAAACATAAATTTGTCTATGGCGCTTCAAGAGTTGTGGGTCGAAAATTCAGTTGATTCTCAATAAAAGAATTATTAATAAATACGTATATAACATTACAGTAGAATGTAATGTAAATTTTTGTAGAATTTTATGGAATTTCAAGAGGTTTTCAAGAATGTTAACAGATCTTTATGTATTTTAAGAGATTTTAAAATTTTTCATGGAATTGTAAGAATTTTAAGAAGTTTGTAAAAATTTAGTCATTTAAAAAGATTTAAGGGCATTGGACTCAAGTGTTATGCTCAAAATTCCATTCTTTATTTTACTCAACGAAAATTATAGATAAATATTTTTTCAAATATACGACTGCATATAGAGCGAAAAAATATTTAATTCAATACTTTTTGCATAAAACGAAGAATTCAAAATCTAACTTCAAAATTGAATATTTTCATTAGAGATTTTCTTGCTCTGTACACATAATTCTAGTTAAAATTGATTAATTCTATAGAGGGCAAAAATTCCAAATTTAATATTTGTTGAGTAAAATGACGAAATCAAATTTTTAGATTAGAACTCTTGGCTCCAACACCCTTAAATTTCAAAAGATTTATAGTGATTTTATACGAAATTTTTGAAAAATTTCAATAGTGTTTTTCCTGAAAATTTATTTGCATTTTTAATATGTACTAGAACATCACAGCGCGCTTCGCGCGCCTATATATGTAATTACTTCACGTTACGCACTTGTGACGATCCCACGTGACCATCTCTCAACCAATCAGAACACGAATAAATTGCGGACACTCGATAGGTCATCTATTTTTTAAGAAAGAACTACTTTTCTGTCAGACAAATTTGTCTGAAAGTCAGGGAAATGTCAGGTGACATTGGGAGAGTTTTTCCTACGAAGGAATAATAAGGAGACCCAACTGCCAGTGGAAAGCCTTTCGAAACTGGAAACAAAAACTAGATCGTAACCATGATCGTAACTCTTTGGAAGAACTTTATTTGAGTGCGCATGTGCGCAGTTGTCCTCTTCCTACTCGTGGGAAAGTGTGCGAGTGAGAAAGTTTTTAAAATTGACATTACATAGAGAGGTTATGTTCGTTTGTTGATTGTTATATATGAACGATACTCCAAATAAATTATATAAACAATATTTTCAGTACTTGTTTGAAAAATGTGTGAACAAATTTTGAGAAGGAAAAGTATGGGTAAGTACACCTTAAATTCGTAACATCATAAAGAATTCATCGAAGTAATATAACTTAATTGAAAAGTTTAGTTTTTCAACGTATGATTAACGAAATAATAACACTTTTATAATCCACTCTTTTTAACTATAAAAATCTAAATTTTGTCACACACCGCTGTATACCGCATGAAATCAAACAAACATAACCTCTTTATCTTATATGTCAATTTTAAAAACTTTCTCACTGTCACAGTTTCCCATGAATAGGAAGAGGACAACTGCGCACACGCGCACATGCGCGTGTATTTTGGCCTTAGGCTTAAAAGTCTCATCATAAAATGGGTAAGTATGTATCCAGAAACAAGAAGCCGATTAAAAAACTTGAATCGCTCTGAGGCTTTCTCGTGAATCCCTATTCTTTAAAAATTGGAAATTTCAGTTTAAACATTAAGCACGGTTATTTTTTCAAAGATTTATTTACATATACATACATATATACATTCATTCATTGTAAACACAAACTACTGATTTGTCTTTTATATTTTTTGTAATTGGTATCTGTGTTGAATTCTGATTTTCCAGTATACATGCAGCTTTATTTTTAATTGGTCGTCAAAGGTTTATAAAATATTAAAAATTTGGAATGAAATATGGCAACATAACCTAAAAAAAATTCAATCCGATTGAAAAGTGTCTAAAAAAATGAAAGCATTTCTATTGAATTGGAATTTTATGATAAAACTATATATATATTGGACAAAGATATTTTGAAAAGATATTTTTGTTTTGGAGATCGATTAAAATATGTACATAATTCTGATTCAGAAAAACGACTGCTGAATCCGTATCTAATTCTAATCTGTATCTTATAATTCTAATCTGAATCCGTATCTAATTCACTAATAAAAGCTTTATTCTTTTGAAATCGCCCTAATATTTTTCAATTTCCCTTTAATTCTCTTTAAATCACCTAAAATTATTTTAAGTTAAATAATTTTAATTTCTTGAGAATTTACCCCTAACTATTTTGAATTATTTTCCATTTTTTTGAATTTTGTAAAATTCCTTTGAAATTTATACATACATGAAATATATATATACATTGACTTTTTGAAAAAGAAAGTGTTTAATTTTTTAATGGTTTTCTGAAAAATTTTTAAATATAATTTATATTTTTGACTTTAAAGAAAATTTTAACTTCAATTTAAATTTTATTGATATTGATAGGTCAATTTTTTTTTTCTTTTTTCCATTTTTGTCACCATCTTTTTTAATAACAATAAGTACTGAGTGATATATATCACACATATATATCAGTCATATGACTGAAATAATGATAGAGAAATCGTTATAAATAAAAATCATTATAAAACAAGAATTATTGGAAAGTCATTATAGAAAAAAATTATAGGAAATTATTTTTTATTTTTAGTTTTCTCGCTGCTATACAAAAATTATTAAAGAAAAATCATCAATATTTTAATAATATTGATTTCTATTATTATTATTGGACTATAATCACGAAAAAAATATAGAAAAATCATTATAGTCCTATATTGATTTTCTATACTGAGTGAAGTTTTTATCAATGTTGTTTCTATTTAGATTCGAGTCCGAAAAGAGTGAAGTACTCTGAAGATGTTGATGAGGCGCAAACATTGGTTTCTTTCAGTTCAATTTACGAAATTTTTGAGTTGAAGAAAGTTGCTATCGAATATCATGATGGAATTAATGTTAAAAAAATAACATACGAGGAATTGGAAAATACTAAAATTGAAATCAAAGAAATCTTAAAAAGAATTTCGGCTTCGCAATTTGTAGCAATAGATCTCAAAGTTCTTGGATTTTGCATCCCAACTTTAATCTTAGGGTGAATGAATATTTTTATTAGATAAAAAAAACATAAAATAAAAATATTTTTGAAGCATTTTTAATAACGACAGTTTTATTTTTCAGAATAATTTCCAGCGGTCGAGGATTTGTAAACACTTCACCATCCATATCTCAAGATTTATTTTCTCGACTGAAGGTTTCACACCTGTTTTCTCAAAGCACAACAATACCCAATACGGAGTTATTGTATCGATTAAATATTCACGATCAAAGTGTTCATTTACTCAAGTTAAAAACTGTTCAGAGTGAAAATAATTTAGAATTTAAAAAATATAGTTTCGCCTATGCTATCAGTACTTCTGGAACAACTGGAGTTTCTAAAATTATAAAGGTGCCTCATGAAAGTATAGTACCCAATATTTTGGATTTAAAAAGAATCCTTTCAATTACAAGTAAAGACATAATTTCCCATCTTACAACTCTGACTTTCGACCCCAGTATTGTAGAGATCTTTCTGGGATTATCAAGTAATGGAACTCTGTTTATGGCTTCAGAGGAAATGAAAAAAGATCCTAGAAAGCTTTTAGAAATAATGGACTTGAGTAAAGTCTCTGTTTTCCAAACTACCCCATCAATTTTACTGAGCCAATATTCGAAAAAGGATTTAAAAGAAAAGATATTGGGAAATAAAAGTTCTTTGAGGATTTTGATCCTTGGAGGTGAACCTTTTCCGAAAATGGAAGCGTTGATGGAAATTCGAAAAGAGGAGAATCAAACGAGGATTTTTAATATTTATGGAATCACAGAAGTTTCTTGTTGGGCTAGTGTTGAAGAATTCAAAGAGGAAAATAAATTTGATATTACTAATGGATACTTAGGAAAACCACTTTCGGAAACTATGTTCGAAGTTAGAAGTGAGGAAGGCAAAGTTGTTGAAGAAGGAGAAGGCATTTTATTTATTGGTAGAATATTTTTTTCTACTACATATTTATATCATTGTTTCATATAATTATTTTTTTAGAAATTAATAAATTTTTATCCAGGAAGTAGAAAAAGAATTTGTATCATAGATGGCGAAGAAATGAGTTTATCTAAAGCCCCAATATTTCGAAATACTGGAGATAAAGTTGAGGTACGAAGTTGAAATGAATCGAACATTTAACAATCAAAGTCTATTTATTAATAATATTATTAAATTTTATATAGATTGACAGCATGAAGCGTATATTTTACAAAGGAAGACATAACAGGATAATAAAAAGATTTGGAAACAGAGTTGATCTCAGCAAACTAGAAAATACTATTTTTAAAATGGATTCAATTAAAAATTGCCTTGCGATTTGGAATGAAAAAAAGCACAAGTTACACATTTGCATCTCAGAACTAGAAAATTTTAAAACAGAAGATAAGAATATAAAAACTGAATTAATGACTCAACTGAAGAATTTGCCAGATTTTTATCGTCCAGATGAGATCCATATAATTGAACATTTTCCTCTAACATCAAATGGAAAAATCTGCTCTCGATCCTTGCTCACAATAATTGAAAATAATTCTAAATACATTTCATTAAAGAATGTGGAAAATGAGTTCCAAACTTTATGGAGATTAAATGCAGGCTCTCTCAAAACCGGATTTTTGAAATCTGGCGGAACATCGGTGGCAGCTCTACAAATTGTAAATTCTCTTTCGGAAAAATTCAATCTAGAATTTCCAGAATTAATAGGAATGTTTCTAAAAGATCTAGATTTTCGTGAATGCCTTTCGTACCTGAAGAATAAAATTAAAAGGGAATTACATTCTCAAAGTAAAGAGAATTTAGAATTTGAAATTTGCACTGAATCTTTAGCTTCTGGTTCGAGGGAGAAAATTTCAGTAGTAAATAAGGGAATAGAGAAAAAGAAATTAATTAATTCTGAAGAAATGATCGACAGATGTTTATGGCAAAAATGCAGAGGTTTTGAAAGTGGAACATCAGAAATAGAAAAAAAGGGGAAATTTTCTTTTAAGAAAAAAATTAAATTCCGAATTCTTGAGAGTTACGACTTGAAAAAATGTGTCGACGCTTCTCCAACTGTTTTTCAATATTCCAGGTACTTTTTACAGGGTAGCTATATTTCAGGGAAGTCAGGAAAACGTCAGGCAAATGCGAGTAGTTGTCAGGGAAAATAGAAATTGGCATTTACGCTAACTATGTTATTTTTTTCGTATTGCATAAATAGATTTTATAGTTTATTTAACAAATCTTAGAAACTTTCCAAGGATTTCGAAGGATTATAAATAATTTCCAGGCATTCTTTAAAATTCTTTGGGTTTCTGATAATTTTAAAAGATTTTAAGAGGTTTCTAGGAATTTCAAGGCATTACAAGAGATTTGTATAATATTTAAAAGATTTAGTGGAATTTTAAAGGACTTCATGAATTTTTAAGAGATTTTTAAGAAAATTTAGGGAATTCAAAGAATTTTAAGGAATTTTAAAGTTCCTTGTGAAATTTTTAAATGATTTTGAGGAATTTAAAAACAATTAGTGAAAATTTAAGGATTTTCTTGAAATATTAACAAATTTGAATGGATTTCGTCGAATTTTAAGATGTTTCTAGGAATTTCAAGAAATTTCAAGAAATTTCAATGAATTTTAAGAGATTTTCAAGGTTGACGTTTTGAGAGATTTTTACGTATTTTAAGTGTTGTGAAGTGATTTTAAATTTCAAAAGATTTAAAGTGTTATTATACGAAATTTTTGAAAAATTTAAAGTCAGGGAAAATCAGGGGAAAAGTCAGGGAAATAAAAAAAAATTGAATCTTGTGGCCACCCTCTTTTAATAATTCAGTTTTTTAGTATTTTTAGTATTTGTGATAAATTATTAATGTTATATATTTCTAGTGGAAAAATATTCGCGACTGCTGGTTCGCATTCCGGTTTAATTTGCACGGTTGAATTAAATCCAGAATTAAATTCTCCTGAAAATTATTTAGTGGAACTGCCTGATAGAATCGAAGCTTCAGTTCTAATTTTCGATAATTTTCGTGGTGTCGTTGGTGAGTTTAATTCGATTTTAATACAATGTTACAGCTTTTTTAATATCAAATAATGTTCTGTTTTTTGGTGTACTATTCTTTTTAAATTTTGTCAATATTTTAAATATTAACTTTCATGTTGTGAAAAAATTCTCTCTAGCCCCGCTGGGAATTGAAGCCTGGTCTTCAGATTGTTAAACTGGTGCTCTACCCACAAAGCTATGAAGAGATGAGATTCATTTTTCACATAGTTTTTTTTTTTTAATTTTCGTTGGCAATTTTTCAGGATGCTACGATGGAAATGTATATTGTTTAAATCTAAAAACTGGTCAAATATATTGGAAATTTCAAACTGGTGATGCAGTCAAATGTACGGCAGCAACGTCTTTAGAAAAAAAATATATTTTCGTGGGATCTTATGATCGATACATGTATTGTCTTTCATTGGAGGTACTTGAGTTAAAATGTTGATTTTAATAATGATTCTAAATTAAATTTAAATCATTCGAATTAATTTCGATAAGAACAGGATTGCATTATATGTAAAAACACTTTTTTCAAATTCATCAGACCGGGTCAGAATTATGGAGAATGAAAGCAAGCAAAGGAAGCATTTCTGCAACCGCTCGTTTGGATTTTGAAACCAGAACTCTTTTTTTTGGAACCCTAGATGGAACTTGCATCTCGCTAGATCAAGTTTCAGGGAAGATAAAGTGGCGAAATTCACTCTCAGATCCTATATTCTCAGCGCCAGCAATTTTTAAATCCAAGACAGTTGTCTTTGCAAACGTATCTGGAAAATTCACCTGTTTCAACATTATATCTGGTCATAAGGTGAAAATTCTGAACATATAACAAAATAAAATCGAGAATCCATTAATTCTGTTTCTACTAAAATATCAAAAATGTTTTCTAGCTGTGGACTTACACTATAAATGGAAACATATTTTCTCACTTGGTACTTGTTAAAACTTCAAAGCCAAATCAAGAGAGTATAATTTTTGGAAGTAGAAATAAATCTCTCTGCCATCTTGAATGCAATCCGAAACCAATTTTAAAATACTTGACAACGACTGAGAGTCCGATTATCGCAACTCCTTGGCATTCAAAGGAAATTATTCTAAATGCTTGCACTGATGGCAGTTTGCAAATTATCGACTCAAGAAATGGAGAAATTTTAACAAGCCATAAGCTCGATGGCGATATTTTCTCATCACCAGTATTGCACGAAGACCTCGTCGTAGTCGGCTGTCGCGATAATAAATTACACATTTTTAAACTTTCTAATTAATTTAATTTGTAAGTTTCATTCCTGATATTATTTTATAAAATTTTCGTCTGCTTAGGAGAGATTAAAATGTGAAAATTGCCAAGCTTAGTCATTTTTAAATGTTGACCCTCCAGAGGCCCCACGAAGGCGTACCTTTGTAATATGCCCTCAGGACCCTTGCTGGGGCCTCTAAAAGGCCCTCTCTACTCTCAAGGGGCTACAATTGTTGCCCCTCATAGTTTTCTTTTTTTTTAATTTTCCAAGTCCACACTGGTAAAGCCCAGCTGGGTTCTAGAAGGGGCCTACATATTTGCCCCTTTATTATTGGCCACAAAAGATTCTACGTCCGATCTCTATTTTGATAATAAGATAAAAAATTACTCTAAAGATTCAAGTTCAAAAAATGATTTCTAAACGAAATTTTGATACGCTAGACACGAAGTCGTTAAGAGTTGTAATTGTTTAGAAATCATTTTTTTAACTCAAAAATTTGCTTCGTAAAAAAGGTACCTTCGAACTAATTATTTAATTCATTATATTTGGTCCTATAAAACTTGACTTGACTATAACCACACACAAAATTTGCCGAGCCGTTTCAAGCCGTTCGTGTTGGCTCCTATATTGTCTTCAAAATCGATTTAAAAATTTTTTAAATGCCCTGTCAAAGCAGTAGAATGGTAAACTTCTGTAGAGCCTTCGTGTGGCTAACAGGGGTCATATATGGACCCTACAGAGGGCCTACCTTAGCCCAAGAGCGGGCTACTTTATTGGCCTTTCATAGCCAACCTACATTAGGCCTTCGTAGGAGAGCATGGCAAAATTATGTTGGCTCTTCATAGTTTGCCATCGTGGGGCCAACATAATAATGGGGCAAATTACGTGGGACCCCGCAGGGACCAACTTAAAATTTCTACAAATAAGAAGAATTATCCTATACTATTCCTACTATGTATAAATTTCTAAATTAAAACCAGGAATATAAGAGAGAAAGTAGCACAATATGTTTTTATTCTTTAGGGTTCTCGTATTACAGTGAACGCCACATACTGAAAGTGTTTCGTTTATCGAAATGTTTGTGATAATTTGTGAGATTGTACATTATGCGGAGTCGTGTGTAGCAAGAATTCTAGCATTGTGATGCAGAAGGACGTGGAAGCACGACGAAAATCCATTAAATGGCGAATCGTACAGTAACATTAGACAATTCTTAAACGACTATAATGACCTTAATTACGACACGGTAGACAAAGAAAATGTACATTTCGCAAGCTCACGAAAAGTTCCAATGAATTTGTACGACACAAAGTTTTCGAAAATCGGTAAATTACCTAATAATGTGAATGAAATGCTTTTCTTTACCAGTTTTTCGCTATGTGCCCAAAATACGTTTCTATCTAACGTACTCTCCCCTAAATCTAAATTCCCGTAGCGTATACAGCCCGTATTACAATATCTTCTCGATTCTCGTACGATATATATCTTTTTAGATTTTACACATTGATAATAATTAATAATGCTATGTGTGACAATAATGCAGACTCCACCCCTTTCTAAAAGACTGCTGTCATTTTTCTTAAGTTCGTAGCAATTTTTTTAAAACGTTCCCAACGAGATTCGTTTTTAAAAAAATTACTCGATTGAAAATCTCGTATGAAACAAGATCCCAGGATACTTAGGAGGTACTTTTCAACACTCAAGTTACCAAGCAATTAATTCTCTCTTTCTCTCATATCGATCACATTCAGAATAGACAATTCGTTTACAGTATGCATAACCAGTATAACATTTCGTCTAATTAAAATATGGTACATATGTAATTTTTCACTCAGATGCACATTAACACTTGTACTTTCTTTTATAATGTTGTTTAATATGCAGTATCGGTAAGAGTTGGAAATTTGAAGTTTTGTATTTTGCATTTCTCCAAATTCTATTTTTTTTATTTTTTTTTTTATTTATTTTATTTTTTTTTTTTAAATCTTTTGCCATCTTGTTACTTTAATCCCTTTGTTCGTTAAATACAACCGCCTCGTTTGTTTCATTTTTCTCTAAACTTAGAAATATTCCCTAAAAAAATTCTTCTAGTTCTTTTTGAATATCTTAGAATCCATCAGTAATTCCTCGAAAAAAATCTCGGGATTTTTAGGCTTCGGTCACTGCATCTTGTCAACAAGAATACGAGTGACGGTTTATTTAGTAGTACAGGATGTTTGTAAATTCTTTTACAATAGGTTTTCTTTTTTCTTTCACAGACCGTGGATAGCCCGGCCGGCTTATAATTGTTACTGATCCTCGTCACCAAGTTCGTGCTTGACTTTATTGACGTCAAATTCTTCCCCAGTAGCTCGTTTGAAAATGTCGAGGACATCGAGACAAGTTGTTTCGAAGTGCGTCGTCGCATCATAACTCGTGGAGACAAAAAGTTGGCTTTGAGTGCCGTCGTCTATGGGTTCGAGGTAGTCAGAAATTGAAATGAATTTCTGTTTGATTGGGCCCAGGAGATTGATACCAGGCTTGATTTCAAGTTCAGGATTGTTTGTTTCGACTGTGGTTGACACCATAGCAATGAACCATCCTTTTGCAGCCACCTGGTGCGTATAGGAGACGACTGAGACGTAGATGTCAGAGTGACGTCCAACCTTAAATATAAATTATTTTTATTTCAACAAATTTAATACAATTTGCCAGTTTTAAACAATTGCAGTATTGGTCAATACCGTTAATTTTAATTAAAAGAAAAAAATATATTAGATAGAAATAATAGCGTGATAGCGTTCTTGAAATCCGTCACGAACGCAAATACGGACGAATGTGCACTATTATTTTTTTGAAAAAGTAAAAATTGTAGAAAAAACCCTAGTTATCTAAATTTGCTCATAAGATATTTTGTAAGATATTAGGTAATTTTAAGGACATTTATTTCCAGAAATTTTAAAGAATTTAAAACAAATTAACAACATTTCATGGAATTTTGAGTAGTTTTAAGAGATATAATGAGACTTCATGAGATATTTTTAAAATGGTTTAATTAAACTTCCCTCAGTTGATAAATGTCTAATACAACATTCTAATCAATTGTCCGGATGTATGTATGTGTGTGTATGGATGTCGCCGTTTTTTGTCGCCGCCTTAACTTGGATACAGTTATAGATACATTGAAAATTTTGATGTACATTTATAATTTTTGTAAAATTGATTTTTCGATTATAACTTCTCAAATAATCAAAATTCAAAGCTTATGTAAAGGAAAAAAAGATTCCTTGCGTCGAGACGAATCGATTGACCTATAGGATTAATGCATTTCATTGAATATTATGGAAATTATGATTATTTTTAATTTTGAAAATTTCCATTTTTATGTATAAGTCTTAAAATAAACAAAATACAAAGCTAATGTAAGAAAGTAAAAGGTTTTTTGCATCGTAAAAAATTAAGTAATCTAATATTAATAAATTTTATTTAAAATAATGATATATTCAATTTTTTAGTGAAATAATTTCAAAATTTGTTTTTTTTTCATTTTTTCATTTTTTGAGCTCCAATCATGGAAGATTTATTTCCAAAAGCAATAAGAAAAGAGTTTGGTTCAATATAATTGAGGGTCCGGATTCTATAACCACGCATAAAATTCGCCTGGCCACTTCAGACCTCCTGAGGTGACCCCTGATGTCTTCAAAATCGATTTCGAAAATAAAATTTTTTAAATATATGGCTTTGTAGAAAATTTCATGGCGCGTCTTTTATCCTCTTACAAAAAAGTTGTATTTCTTACTGTTTCTAAAAGAAAGTGGAAAAACTCAATTTTTTGAAAAATTAAATTTAATACATATTTTCACTTCTACTCGCTTCAAAAGACAGAGTTTTTAATATTTTTAAATGAAAATTGGAGGAGTTATGCTTCAAAGTATTTTGAAGATGATATGCTCTTTAAAACTTTTCCGATTTGTTATGAAAAAAAGTTGTTAATTTTTCTTCCATGCAGTATCAAAATAACGATACGCAATTTTGAAACGCTTCGTTTATCGAGGGAATTTTGAGTAAGCCCAAACTTTCAGCGGAAGAAATGTTCATTAAGGTATAATAAAGTTTTATGAAAAGTTTTACTTCAATTGAATCAATCGTTAAAGAAATATGAGCATTCGAACAGCGAGTCAAATATAAACCGAGTGCGTGAGAGGTGAGAATACTTCGGCGTCCCAACCTATCGTCATATTCTCACCTCTCACGCGCTCTGTTTATATTTGAGTCGCTGTTTGAATGCTCATATTTCTTTAATGATTGATTCAATTGAAGTAAAAATTTTCATAAAACTTCATTATACCCTAATGAACATTTCTTCCGCTGGAAGTTTGGGCTTACTCAAAATTCCCTCGATAAACGAAGCGTTTCAAAGTTGAGTATCGTTATTTTGATACTGCATGGAAAAAAAATTAATAACTATTTTTCATAACAAATCGGAAAAGTTTTAAAGAGCATATCATCTTCAAAACACTTTGAAGCATAACTCCTCCATAACTCCTTGTAAGAAATACAACTTTTTTGTAAGAGGATAAAAGATGCGCCATGAAATTTCCTACAAAGCCATATATTTAAAAAATTTTTATTTTCGAAATCTATTTTGAAGACATCAGGGGCCAACTCAAGAGGTGTGAAGCGACCAGGCAAATTTTATGCGTGGTTATTAAATCCGGACCCTCAATTGATAACCTTAACCTTGTTTTGAGAAGAAAATGGTTAATGCTTCTTCTATGAGGAAGCAAATGAATTTGCAACTTCATCATAATGAGGAAACAAAGTGCTCAACAAATAAGCACAAAAGAAATATAAATATAGTTAAAAGGAACACCCGAGATTTAATTCGCAGCTAGTTTCTACTAACAAAAGGTGTGCAAAAACGAGAAATTAATCGCGCGCAGAGCGCGCGGATCATATTGACTAGTAGAATAAAAAGAAGATAAAGTAGAAAAAAGTCGATTTTTCAATAAAATGCAAAAAAATTCCCGGTCTTAAATGAAATTCCCGGGTTTTTCCCGGTTTCCTGGTCCGCTAGACACTCTGAAATTACATTCACATTTATATTCTTACCTGTTTTTGAGGAATGATAATTTGCGTGGACAAGGCGTCTCCCGTATTTGCTATCGGGTGATCCATGAGGCAAATGCACCTTATGACCTGACCAGTTTTCTTTACGCGATCAGGCACATAGGTGGGATCACAGAAAACTTGCTTGCATTTCGCCATTTCTTCTCCGGATCGAACGCCAATCACCTTGCCGTCTTCAAAAACGATTTCGTCGATTGGTTTATCCAGCATGTATGTTCCTCCATAAATAGCACTAAGCCGTGCGAATCCTTGAGGAAGTTCTCCAAGGCCATACATCGGGTAAAGATATGGCGATTTACCATAGCGAGCTAAACTATCACTGTAAAGTTTGATCTTACGAACGGTATTTATCGCACTTTGGCCAATATACTCGTCGTCCCTGAAATAGAAAGAAACGCATAGTTTAAACTTAATTTTGATCTAACTTTGGTAGAATAGTTTTTAAAATTGAATTAAACTGGAATTTTTCTAACCTGTAGAGGGCAAGGGCATGACCAGTGAAATCCTGGGTGTTCCTATCGAGACTAAACTTGTTATAGAGAGCACTCATACTATTGTTGAATGGGTCGAAACCATCCCAAGTCTTGGGATCATCCTCCTGCATGTTTTGCACCCAAGTAAGGAAATTTTTGAAGCGCCTTTTCTCGAACATGCCCATCAAATCGCTGGACAATGCTTCAGATTGATCTATTGGCACCTTCGAAATCTTTCCGGACTTGTAGACGTAAGAACCTTCGATGGACTTGAACTCCAGGTATCGCGTGACTCCTGTGTGAATAAGAAGCTTCACGAGGATTCCGTTCGCCATTAAAAACTTTGGAATTAGATCTACATTCCAGTCGCGGCCTCGGCCATAACTCTCGTCTGGTGGTGGAGCCTTGAATTTACTGCAAAAAAGAATACAAAATCAATTTTAATCTACATATTGCAATTTAAATTAATAAAGAGCAATAATTTTACTTAAATTTCCTATTGTTAAAATTGGAAACGAATGCTTTCTATTCTGAGTGAAATCGTTCAGCGATAAATTGCAATCAAGTCTTTCGACCCATTAAAATAATGATAGATAGATCGCTTCACAGAAGTTTGCATTTCTGAGTAAAAATAAGAGAAACAATTAAATTCACAGAGGATTCGTGAATTGTTTTCTACACGCAAGGTACACTTTCATACTTTGTAACTTAAAAATACGATGTGGAAAGCAGTGCCTGAATTTCATTGACCTCTAATTTCGCTCTTTCATCAAGTTAGAGAATTTAATTTTGATTTTGGCTCTATCTAAAAATATAGAATAAACCTCTATTATGTAATTCAATTTCAATATTGTTATTAGACGATATCTTTAGAATAAAGATAAACTTTCTAAGGAAGATATTTAAACTTCTTTTCCCAAACAGAATGTGTTCCGATACTTTCAGATCTTCTAGACTGACGCAAATAATTGTGGAGAATATAAATCAAGTTTCAGGTTCGAGATACTTTAACAGAAGGATAAGAGGAAAATAACTATAGGTGAATGTATCTTGGCGAGTTTTGGAGGGAAAAAACCAAACTGTCGGCTCTACATGTTGACCTGTACAAATTGTAAAAAAGATGAAGTGCGGTGATTACGATTGCAAATTGGAAGTGGAAAGCTTGAAGATAATGATCGCCAGTGATCCATATGACGAAAAATTTATTACTTAAGGGCATGTGATACTTCACCCCATAAGAGCAAATTAGTTATACCAATTATACATTCACAATAATAAATATTTTTAGCTAATAAGAGTCAATAAACCTTCTTCTACATGAGAGGAAGGTTTATTGACTCTTATTTACTAAAAATATTTATTATTATGAATTTATAATTGGTATAACTAATTTGCTCTTATGGTAAAGTATCACATGTCCTTAACGTATGCTAGGAGGTTGTGGAGCCGATTTAATGTGAACAAAAAATTGGTGATGGTTTGGAAAAATGAGAAAAAAAAATTTTTTTTGACCTATAAAAACCGATTTGTTTTTATATTATCCATTTTTCAAACATTCTGAAACTAACAACTAAAATCATGTGTTTTATTAAAATATAAGAATCTCTTTATCCAATTTTTCCAGTAATAACATTTTGTAGAATAAATTAAGAAAAATCCATAGATAATCAATCATTATTAGACCACTACACGGAGAGAAACTACGTTTACTCTGTACATGGAAAAAATCACGTATTAGATATTTGAAGGAATTTTGGTGATAAATATCGGGCCTCAAGTGCTCAGAACGTGAGCCGCGAAGAGCGCGTGTAATCAAAACGAAACTCACGTACTCAGCACGTGAAGCTCCGAGTGTTCAAAGCATTAATTTTCCCAAGGGCTCAGAATTGATGATTTTTCTCCGTGTAGGAAAGTAATTGTAGTTGAGTAAACAAGTTGATCATTCTATTTAATGCAATTATCTTTAAAGAAAAAAAAAAAAAAAAAAAAAAAACTCAGGAACTGTGATTTAAATACTAGCATTCGTATATAGGTATTCTGCTAAATTGGGAAAACAAACGATATTCCAAGGTTTTATATATAAGACGTAAACAGACGTCAAACACCTGACTGTCACCATCAGTTTAGTATTATCGTCCACGGCAAAAATTTTCTTAATTTGTTACTTTGTTTCCCTCCCTCAGACAGGTAAAGCAAAAAGCACACCTCTGAAAATAAAAAATCATCTCCAGCAATGTACCAGAAATTTTCAACTTTCAAATGAACGTTCAGAACTTCTACCACATTCTCTAGAGACAAATTATGCATTGCAATATCATTTAACGATATCCTTCCTCATCAGGAGAATGACAATGATTAGTGTAAACGTATCTACAGTGACAGCTGCTTTCATCGCGTGCGCCACTACCATCAATAGAAAGACGTTTCTGGGTCGCAAAATATCTGAAATAATCAAATACATTGACGCAAAAGCGCAAAAACCGGCTGGAAACTCGATTCCACATGGCGCCTTATGCCACGTCCCTGATGAATAATTTCACAACTTCGCGGGTTCTAATGTTCTGGAAGAGTAAAATCTAAACTCCACATTCAATCAAAACTAGCAACCAGGATGTTTCTCGTCTTTCAATTTGCCACGTTCGATCGAATAGGGCGTTCCCCTTCTCCGCAGGATACAAAGTTGCTCTATGAACTTTTTTACTAAAAAAATTCCTTATGAATTATAAATTAAAGGAATTTGTCTCGCTGAAACAAATAACAAACAAGTCTCACGATCCTTTAATCAAAAAACTTTCCCCCCACATATTGAATGTTAATAGTGGTCTTATCAGGACAAACGATTTCATGCAAATCGATAACTTATCCGAGTAGATTTAGATGAACACGCTGTCCTTGAGGAGCAGGTAGATAAATGGCGAAATAGGATTACCTGAACAGATCCTCTAAGGGCGTGATGGAGGCAGATTCGCCTCCATAATACTTGTTGCGATCGACGTGAAGCACCTACAATTACACAAAACAGAATATACTTTAATAAATATACTGCAACTACGTCTACCAGCTTTTCACAAATACGTTAAAGAATTTACTTTTTTTCCGCTGACAGAAAGCATTCCCGAGAGAATACATTCTTTTAAGCCGGTACCCAGCACTATACAATCATATTCATCGTCCATTTTTTATTTTCAGAAAATTCGTGGGCCTAAGAAGAAAAGCCACAACGATATGATGGAACGAAAAGACACCTCGTTACTAAGTTACACTGCTGATAGTGCTGACTGCTGACTAGTGACTTGCTGATGTCGATTCTTGCTTTGGAGTCTTGGACGGCTTGGACCACGCCACGGATAGATCGGACATGTTCGGTGATGTTCGGTCCACTCCGAATGGAAGAGTGGATACGTAAACTCGATCATTATTTAATTCTTAGTAAATGCAACACTTCTACTCATAAAAAATTTATTTAAGTTTGAATCTATTGAAGTTTTGAATCTTATTTATTGATAATATTAACATTTGAGTATCAAGAAAAATAATAAAGAAATTTCCATCTGTTTGGTCGTAGCAGACGAAAAAGTCAGAACTGTCTCTATAAGGAATTAAAAACCCTAGATGTTGTTAAACTCTTCAGCAGCAGCAGCAGCAAAGTTGGCAGCAGCAGCTTCCTGCTATACATAATTTAATAATTATTTTAATTTAAATATCAAATGTTTGTTTTAACGTAAAGATTCTTATTTTAACGTTTAATTCGAGGATATTCAAAATATTTTGATGGTTAGTTATCATGATGCCGAACACTAAAAACAAAAAAATAACCATAAAATCACCGTCCATCTTTGACAAGCCTACCAACGCAAATCGACGCGAACATTTAAAATTAGTACTTAAATTTTCTTTTTAATTCTAGTTATACATATAGATTTCTCCAAATATGTAGTTGCATATAATTTTGCAAAGTAAAAGTTAATCTGTTTTTATTCTTTCACTTAAACATCAATCTCCTTTTATTTAATCTTCTAACTCTTTCTTATCCACCGTCTTTTCTAGAGAAATTAATTCAATTGATTTCAGTCTGTTGGCATACATGCCTTCTGGATCAATTTGTTTCTAATTTCAGATCCCTTAATCAGAAACTTGAGAAAAAAAGAAACGTCAGTCAGTGTCAGTTGTCAGTAGTGTCAGTACTCTGTTCAGTTGATCAGTTCCAATTAGTCCGTGACTTGACGTGACTGTAAGTTAGTGTTAATCATAAAAAATTCGTGGAGCGGAGGTTCGAAATTGTTCTTCTCGAGGAAGTAACATATAAAATGAAGCATATGTGCAAAAAAGTCGTTTCATCGCGAATGTCCTGTGCCTTCAAGTAGGCAAATGTGCGATCGCGTTTTGTTCCTTCGAATCCCTTCTTTTTCTCTGAATAAGGACATTTTTCTTGTTTGTCTTGTGAAAATCGAACTCAGCTGTCATACAGTCAAGTTGAAATAAGGTTAAGGGGGGAAAGTGATAGAAGTGAAAAAAAATTGTGGTATCTTACTTAGAAGGGAGTTTTAGTTCCACAACGCAATATGTGAAGGGCTCATGTAGTTGAGTGCAGTTCTTCATCTCGTGTAAGGATAACCGAGGGCCACGTGGACGCGTTGGAAGCCCAGAAAAATGTAGGTGAACGACACCGCAGGTGCTCATTTTGAATCAATTGTACCCGAATATTCGATTCATTTCCGACTCAAGCTCCATTCTTTATTGATTACTGTTTTTTCCAGAATCTGATCTCAAAAATTTAGCTTTTTAAGTTTGAATAACGGTTTTTAATTCTGAGGGCAATTATTCAAGTTTTGCTACCGGTTTTGAGAATTCTGCAGTTAATTTCTCGAAGATATATGGATAATAAATGGAATAATTGTATTAAAAATGCAGGTGGTTACACTCCTTTTTCTACTTTTTAGTACAAGGCTACTTTTTTTCAATGTTTCGAAGTAACGCGTTTCCGTTATTTGTTGGTAACGGTAACTTCTTTTTTTTTTGCAAAATAACGGTAGTATAGACGTAAGATCTTTTAACAAAAAAATCATAATTTATTCGATATAATTATTTAAAGTTTAAATATTGATTAGTTTTTTCTCTAGCGGGGCTAGAGAGAATTTTTTCACAACTTGAAAAAACTAATCAATATTTAAAATATTGACAAAAATTGTATCGAATAGTAGACCAACATCCCTACACACACACGCGACATGACATGATGATTGATATCTTACTTTTATTCCACATTTCCAAAATTAGAAACACTTTTAAATTTAGTCCGAATCATAAATTTCAAAATGAATTCTATTGTTAAAAGCGTGGAATAAAAGTAAGATATCAATCATCATGTCACTGGCACAAAAGCCAAGCAGGAAAATTATCATGCAACGACATTATAATCATCGGTTATCAGTTTGGCTTCCTATGCGATACTATTCCGATCCTTCGATCTGGACAACTCAATTTTAATTATATATACATAATGGAAAAAGTATGGAGACCGAAATTCTCTGAGGGACTTCGTAGGATGATCTAGCTGAAAACTTTTTGAACCTAAATTTGCGAAAATATTGAAAAGACTGTTCAAAGTTATGGAGGATTTAATTTTCAACAGTAAGAGCTAGGTAATAAAATTTTATTATCTATGTGTAATTGTGTACTTGAAAAGTAAATCAAAAGTTTTCGCACTTTTCGTTTTATGAGAAAGGGCATTATAGGTAATGGGTTCATGAAATATGTGAAATTTATTTGTTTTGATAGAAAATCTCTACATCAATTGATATTGCTCTCCCATATTTATTTTCAATCATGGAATTTTTTTTTCCTTTATTAAAGCTGTAATTTCGTTATTTGGAAACTTCCTCTGAAATTAAACTCAGAAAGAATATGCTTCTATAACTTTTTTAAAATTCAAATATTGTTTTTAATACAAAAATACTTGGATAAGCATTGTTTTTGCTAAATCTTTCCAACATATTGTTCACAATCAGTAGATATCGTCATATCTTAAAACGTTCATATCTCCCTTCATGTTTTCTATTTTTTTAATTTTTCATACTGTACTCTCGCTATTTTGTCTTAAAGCCATAGATAGTGGAACTTTTTACTGGGAGTATACGTAGTGAATGACTATTTTTGTACCTAACAGAGTCATAGTTTCATAATGTCGCTTCCCATATTGCAAAAGAAACTCCGAAGCAAACATTGCATTCAGACATACGAGTCATTTGGAAAAGCCATAGGAGTTATGTTTTGTCCACTTCGAACATAAATTGATGTTAGAAAGTAACTTCACTAACAGAGCGTTTCAATGACTTCAAGTGTAAAACGTATCTGATAAGAAACCTTATTTGCACGTAATTGTATAAGAAAATTTACCCGCCTAACGAGACTTTTTCACTTCCTACTTTTGTTCTTTTTAACATTTTCTTATGTCTTCTCGGAAAAAGTTCGACTTTATAAATTGAGATTTAAAACATTCAAAATATCTAGTTCTTGTTAGTCTAACCAGAAGGTTAGTGTTAATATGCTCTTTAAAAATTCTAGTTTAAAGTAGTGAAAGGTTCTAGTTGACCACCTTTTGGTTATTTAATCACAGTTTTTCTGGTTTAACATCCTGGTCAATATATCCAGACTAGCAGAAATTTACCTTTCGTTGTCCGGAAATTTTAAGAGATTATAATAAGTGACATTATAGTGAATTTCGAGGGATTTTAAAAATATTTTTAAGTGATTTTAGGGAATTTAAGGGAATACTGAAGAGATTTTAAAGGATTGCAACAGATTTTAAAGAAATTTAAACGATTCTTGAGAAACTTTAAAGGAGTTTAAGGATATGCAAGAGATTTCACAAGACTTCAAGATATTTTTACTCATTTGAATGAATTTCAAGAAATTTGAAGAGATTTCAAACAATTTCAAGAGATTTTAATTAATTCAAAGATATTTAGAATTATTTTAAGAGATATTAAGTTAGTGATTTAAAGAAATTTCAAGAGCTTTTAAGTTATTTAAAACAACTAAAAAGATTTTAAGGGATTGCATTTGATTCTATAGAATTTCAAGGGGTTTCAAAAGAGCTGAAAAGATTTAAATATTTTGTAAGTGATTTTAAAGAATTCCAAGTGATTTGAAGGATCATTTAAAATGTATGTATTTAAATTATTGAATTCCTTCGTTTCTTGATATTGATTAAAATAATTTGAAAGTACTTTAGAATCTTCAAACTCACCTATCTCGAATTGTCTTCTTTTATATTTTTATTTTATTTTTTTTTAATTTATCTTGAAAATTCCTTAAAATCACTTCAAATCTCTTGAAGTCTATCAAAATAACCTGAGACACCTTAAATTTCCTACAAATATACCATCATAAAATATTTACTATCTTTTGAAATTCTTGAAAATCTCAGTTGCGTCGAAATCGAACCCTGCTTAGGAATTGTCTAAAATTTTCAAAATATGTAGAAAATATTGTTATCAAACGATGCTCTAATTTTTAGCTTAATTGTCTATTTCTAAAGGCAAATATTATTAATTATGTTCTTTTTGCTTCCTCATAGAGGAAGCTTTGTAGTCGTGACAAAATCCATTTTCTAAAAAAAGTTCTTTTTTGATAAATTTTAATTGGAATATATTTAGTATGATGTCCTGAAAAATTGTCCGCGCGCGCGGACAATTTTGAGTGTGTGTGTGTGTGTCCTTTTTTTTTTTGTTCCCAGCATATCTCTAGAACGTGTGTATAGAAATGGATGAAATTTGGCACACTTCTTCCACCCTATAAAACCTTAATTCTATCACAAGGGTTTAAAAAATATTTAATTTTACAAGTTTTATGTACTTTTAAAATTTTTTAAAAATTGATTTTTCTACTATAACTTCTCAAATAATCAAAATGCAAAGCTCGTGTAAGGAAATTAAAGATTCCTTGCATCGAGACGAATCAATTGGTCTATAATGTTATTTCATTTCATTGAAAAATAACAAAGTTATGGTTCTATTTAATTTTAAAAAATTAGTTTTTCAACTATAACTTCTCTAATATTCAAAATTCGAAGCTGACGTGAGGAAAATAAAGGTTCCTTGCGTCGAGACGAATCGATTGACCTACAAGATTAATGCATTTCATTGAAAAATAACAAAGTTATGCTTTATTGTAATTTTCGAAAATGAATTTTTTGAATATAACTTCTCAAATAATCAAAATTTAATGCTGATGTAAAGAATACTTAATGCTTCCTCTATGAGAAAGCAAATCATATTTGCTTACAGGAAGCAAAGTGCTCATTGAATGAGCACAAAAGTTGATACAACTTCACAGCTAGTTTGCATAGGTGGTCTCCTTATATAGCTAACATAGACAATCGCCATATTATGAAGTCTAGTATGAAAACGAAGCTTACCATTGCGTTAAAAAACTAATATAAAGACGTATAGTAAAATATCGTGTGAGTTTTATTTCACAAAATCAAAATTATTGTGCCATTAGTATAAAAGATATAATATTGAAAAGAATAATAATATTTCTGCGTTCTCGCTAGAAACATGCGGGGCCGGGTAATGTGGCAATTCTGTTACTCAGCTTACATTCTGAATACATTATGAATTTGTGGTTAGAGAAATAAGTTCATAAAAAACATAAAAAACTTATACAACTACTAATAGAAATAGGCTATGGAAATAAAACAAGGGATTAACTGTTAATAGAATTTGTGTTTTCCTTATTCAAAGAGTATTCAATTCTGTCACTTGGCCACGCACATACTGTTCTTAGAATATAACGATTACTTTTTGATATACAATTAATTCTTTCTAAGAATTAAACCAACAACTAATAAATCAACACGCGCGCGGTTATTTTGTTTTTCTTCTGCTTACAACATCAAGTCGATCCAAAGCCAATCAAATTTAAAACTACAATGTATGAGAGATTTTCGAGACATTTTTAGAGAGGAATTTCAAGAGGTTTCTAGTAATTTTAAGGGAATTAGACGATTTTTAAAGATTTCAAGAAGTTTCTAGGAATTTTAAGATGTTTTAACGAATTTTAAGACATTTCGAAAATTTTCGTGAAATATTAAGGAACAAGGGTAAACAAACACGCGTTCAATTTTCTTTCCTACAACTTCAAATTATTCACTGAAAATTTCAAAAAATAGCATAAAATCTTCTTCTCTCTAGTCATATTAACCAGAATTTGTGATTAACATAACTAGAAATTTTTTAACCATGTGACTAATCAGAATTTTTTTTGAGTGAAGCAAAAGAAAACTTTTGAAACAAGTAATTATTTAGATTTAAAAATAAATTTCGAAAATATAAGTTAAAAGTAATTTGTGGACTGTTCTTAAATTATTTCCTTAACGAGAATCAATTATGAAAATGAAAACCAAAATGTAAGTCTTAGCCTTGAGGTTTTGACTCGCTTTGTTTTCTAATCACAGTGGAAATTATAGTGTGCAATTTCTGAAATTTCTATAATTCAAATAAGCTTTGACCTATAATTGGTCCTAAACCCAGATTCTAATAGTTCAAAGAAATTTTTTCTGTTAAAAAAAAAGTTGAACCTTCCCAAAGTCGATCAATAAAATGAAACTGACAAACAAATACATAATTAGTTTAATCGACGTATATGTGAGCAATGTTTTAATTTAAATAATAGAAGCGCCTGTAATAATAAAAGGGACTATAATAATAAAAGTAAATAATATTTGCGTGAGAAAATAAAACAGTTTCAGTTAATTTTTTTCATTTAGATTTTTATCTTTGACATTGAAACTGCAATATACGTAATTATTTTTTATCTCACAATCAAATATATTGCAAAATTATCGATAATGTAGGTATTCAACAAAAAAAAAAAACATGAATGATTGAAATGGGAATTACTGAGAGAGGATCTTTCAAAATGATTTTTATTATGATGTTTTTATATTGGGCAAAATCAGATTTATTCACCTCGACATATACATATATCGATCGTAACTGGAATTTTCTTCTCTCGTCTCGTCTCACACGCGAGACTCGTGCTTTCAACCCACACTCTGTAATCTCTGTATTATACAATAAATTGTGTCACACATTCGGTCATGTACTATTTCACTCGCACTATAACTTTCGCTTACTTTAGGCATAGTCATGTCTTGAGAAAAAAAAAACTAGGGCACTTAATAAATTTTTTTGTCTATTTAATAAATTCGCCTATTATCCATCGTATTATACGCATTTTAATTTGGAAACCGCGCCTAAGTCAAAAGGTCGCAACTCGCCCTACTGTATAAAATTTAAAAATACATTTTCGACCTATATTTCTTCCTATATAGTTACTTTATTCATCGATTCAGAAATTTATAAAATTATTGAATCAAATCTGTTTACTCATATATGTAGATTTATCTTCGTTGTGCAGCGTTTTATAACTTACATAGCCAGTCGGGTTAACGATCGGTATTCGGTGCTAGGAAGAGGAAGGTAATACATATACATATTATTAATGGACATGAATGGCAGATAATCCGATACATCCCATTGAATTTTTCTAAATAAATTAATGACGTATTCAATAAAGATCTTTACTGATCATAACGACGAAAAATCAAATTAAATAACAAATTAACCCTAGAGTAAAAATTACAAGATCATTTAAGGGCATGTGATACTTTACCATAAGAGCAAATTAGTTATACCAATTATACATTCATAATAATAAATATTTTTAG
>CAJFCO010018406.1:21990-60701 GCA_904066015.1 Synergus gifuensis | reverse complement strand
ATGAATGTATAATTGGTATAACTAATTTGCTCTTATGGTAAAGTATCACATGCCCTTAATAATCTTTCAAAATTTAGTATTCAGTACTGCTTCAAAGAATTCTTTCCTTAACTAAATCCAGAATAACGTTATGCTAATATAAAATTCGGTCAGAACACGAAGTAAATATTTGAGGAATGTCACGAAACTTCTAAAAAGTCGTGTGTAAAGATTGAAAGATCGATTATTGCTTTATTGTTAGTAAGTAAGTATGGTATGCAATTTACATTGGCCTGACAAGTTTTTTGTTTTAAATATTCCAGTTCAGAGACTCGTTCCGTTCTTATAGTTTTGCGATACTATCCACTTACAAATGATCAATACTTGTTATCAGTAGTCTTTTACACTCCCACAAGCATGTACTAATCTAGGATTATCGCTTTTTTCTATAATTATCTTACTTCTGTTATTTTATTAGGGTCTCTATAAATTTTTAATTTGTAGATAAAAAATAACAAAATTAGAAGAAATGCAAAGTTGAAGTCGATTAAATTTCGATTAAATTAAATTTAATTAAATTAAATTTAATTTAAATTAAATTAAATTATATATAAATTTTATATATTAAAATTAAATTAATTAAATTTTATATATTAAATTTAAATTAAATTAAATTTAATTAAATTAAATTAAATTAAATTTCGATTAAATTAAATTTCTATTTTCCTATCCGTCAATGTTATTCAAAACTTTAACGATCTTCTGGATATATTAAATTTTCCAACCAAAATTTACATTTATGCTGCTTGCACATTTCTAAATTTTTGTTAAATACTACAAAAGCTAATAAAACATTGAAAGAGATTAGACAAAAATTTGCCATCCTATATCCTATCGTACCTAAATTCTCTACCTAAGTACGCAATCAATATTTTTTATCGCTAATTTGACCATGAACTCCTAATATCAGTCTTTGACCCTCTTGAACTAACTGGCAATTTCATCCATTGTATATTTTTTATCGAAAGGAACATCTTCATAGTATTAACTATCAATAGTAACATGGTTGCTATAGAAATTCTATTTTAAATTATAAAAATTTTAAATAATAGAAATTCTATTTTGACTGTCTCATGATTTTCAGATACGTCATGAGCAACAACATAAAATAAATATTGTATCGAGCAAACAAAAAGCTGACTCCAAGATTGTACCTATCAAGACCGATTTCCTAATGTGTTGTAATGTCTTAGTTTGTTACCTGTTATCAAAGTTTTTATCAGTGTTTTAATTATCATCAATTTTTATCCCTAAATTACTAGTTAATCTCCATTCCCTGATCTGAACAACTCTCTAGTTTGTTACAAAAATAGATTAAAAAGACAGTCTAAATATAAATGACTTAAAATGTCACACTTTTTAGATTTTTAAAATAGGATATATTTATATGCACTATAAATATTCCAACTTCAAGTACATTATAGTTGATTCGGAATTGAGCTCTCGTACAACAAATTTCACACTCGTTTGAAACTGCTTATTTTCTGCACTTGATTCAAAATATACAATATAATAAATGTTAATTTTATTAAAATAGAATTTTTTTGGATGACTAACATCAAAGTATTATAGTCTTCTATTATAGTCTTCTTTTTAGTTATAGGTTTATAAGCAATAAACATGCGTTTTGAAATGCGGTATACGTAATAAATGTTATGAACCTAACTAGAAGGAATTTTATTTTTTATGAATTTTATTTCAACTATGAAAAAGTTGCATATGACTTATCTGATTTTCAATTACATACATACTGCTATTTTCATTTGGAGGGCAGTCTTCTCCAAATAGAAAATGGCCACGATTGTGGTCACGCTACTTTTAGAAATGATTGGTATTGATCAATCAATATACAATAAGGTTGCAAAAGATCATTCCTTAATATGTACTTAAAATTTCTCACATAGAACTTTCTCATTCAAATCCTCATTACCTAATAAAGATCTGATTGTGAGTGTTGACAAATTAATGTTGAGTTCGAGAGGATTGTTAAAAATGATTTTTTTACCTTACTTCCATTCCTTGAGACCTAGGTTAAAGCTAATAACGTAAATCAGATTTTCAACAATTATACTTATAACGTATGACACATCATTCGCTGAACTTTTTACTAGTTTAAATAATTTGTAAAAATAAAGCAACAATAAATTCGATTGGGGTGAGTCAAAATTGTCACACTTTTGCTTCCTCTTATATGTATAGAGGAATCTTTGTAGTAATGACAAAATCCAGTTTCCAAATAAAGGTTTTTTGAATATATTTTATATCTAATTCTAATATAATAATATCAAATTTTTTTGTCTACTATTCTTTTTAAATTTTGTCAATATTTAAATATTGGGTAAAAATAATCTTACAAGAATGAATGGCGTCGCTATCAGTTTGTGTAAAGAGTTGTAAAAAATGAATCTCGTCCCTCTGTATAGTTTAGTGAGAGAATTTTTTCACAACAAGAAACTTAATATTAAAAATATTGACAGAAAAAAAAAAAAAAAATAAAAAAAAAATATTTAAAAATTGACAAAAAAAAAAAAAAAAAAGTACACCAAAAAACATAACACTATTTGATATTAATAGTCCAGGCTATTAAAAAAAAAAAAATTAACCGAACATCGATCCATCCTTTAATGTCCTAAAAAATTATCCAGATGTGTGATCGCTTTTAGCGATCTTGCAATGTCTCAAGAACGTATAAAGATAAATTGATGAAATTTGGCACACTTATGCCACTGAATTTCTTATAAAAGGGTTTAACAAATCTTTTTATATCCTAAAAAAAGTGCGTCTTTCCACAAGACCACATATGTTATTTTCAATCATTGATTTCTCGATTACTATAATCTCTGAAAGGTTCCAAACTTTTAACCACACAGATCTTCAGTGCATCTTAATACATCTGTCTTCCAAATATTAAATGATTCTTAATTGTAGTTCTATTACCGAGGATCTTGTTCCGTCTAAAGTTTCTATTGATCTTCTATACAATCTAGTTTCTAAATTTAGGTACATATTTCCTATCTATCCTACAGTTTTTTTTCTCCTTAGTAATAAATTCTGGCATATCTCCAGTTATTGGACATTTCAAATTATGAGCCACAAAATAAACAGCCGGAAGTCCCCACCTAGTGGTGCTAACAGAATCTGGTCAGATCGATATGTTGCCTTGATGAGAGGAGGGAATTTGAACAGTATTTGAACAGTATTTAAAGGAGAAATGATATCTTAAGAAACCTTGAATAGTTCGATATTACATCAGAAATAAAAATGACATGGTGGTTTTTTTTTTTTTTTTTAGATGTGCCAGTATGTCCGAGAGTGGCGTGCAAGTAGCGTGCGAGGAGAGCGAGAAGAAGGCGTCAGTCTATGTTTTTCCAGGTCTGCCACCTCCACTTCCGGTGCGACCAACGACGACGTCAACAACTCTAGGAGGGACTACCGCTTTCAACAGAGGCAACGACGAAGGCCTCGTGGAAGAAGACGACGAAGATGGGAGCAAGAGGAAACGAAGACTTCCACCCTCCATGAGGACTCACGCGAGGTCTGCGAGTCATGGAGGTGTCCTGGCGACAACCCCATCACCGTGGCAAACGACTGGCCTTCCTTCAGGTAGAAGAATTGTTCCAGAAGTGACTTCTATCAGCTTCGATGATACAAGCGTTTAGGGCAAATGAAATTTTTGTTACATGCATAACTGCACAATATGGCACAACGAATTTCGGGTAACTGGAAATAAGCTTGAATAAAATTTAGGGTAAACAAAAATTATGACCAATGGAATTTCGGATAAATTAAATTTAGGTTGAATCCAATTTAGGGTCAATAAAAATTATGACAAATGGCACTTCGGGTAAACAGGGTGGGCACGTGTCATTGAAATGTCAAGGAAAATAGAAATTGACATTTATACTAACTTTGTTATTTTTGTCGTATAGATTTTATATTTTATTAAACAGATTTTAGAAACTTTCCAAGGATTTCGAAGGATTATGAAGGATTTCCAGTCATTCTTTGGGTTTCTAATGATTTCAAGAGAATTTCAATAATTTAAAAAACTTTTAAGAGGTTTCTAGGAATTTAAAGGGATTACAAGAGATTGTATATACAGAGTGTCTAGCGGACCGGGAAACCGGGAAAAACCAGGGAATTTCATTTAGGATCAGGAAGTTATCAAATTTAAAAAAAATTTATTTAATTTTTTTCTTCAAAAATCATAAAAAGGCAACTATAAATTGGTTGCAGGAAAACAAATTTAACCGGGAAAAGACTGAGAAAAAACCGGGAAAAATTCGAAAATTTCAAATTGCCTGATCACTAGACACCTGACACACTAATAATATTTAAATCACAAGAAAATTATGAATAGCAATATATATTCACATTTTAAAGACTGAAAAGCTATATGAATGAGAAGTAAAGATATCAGGTTAATGATTTATATACATAATAAAAGTAACGTAAAGACCGACTAATGGCTTTGCGGCTATTCATTAACTAATCCAAGCAAAAAACCTCAAGGCCAAACTTGATTTAGCGAGACTATAGTTTCAGTATAAAAATATCTCTTTGTCTCTTTAAGATTTTACATTTATTTGTTCAATTAATCTTTCTTTTAATCTTAAATTCTGCTTTTTAGTTCTCAAAAGAAAAACTTATTTTTTTTGTTTTAATTGTAAGAATAGAGTTGTGAAGTGTTCACATACACTAATCAACCAGTTCACGTAGTAAAACAAAATAGTAAAATAGTATTATAGTAGTATAGTAAATAGAAAATTTATCTTCAAATTCTTGTAATTCAATATGAGTAGTTTGAATTTTAAAGATATATTTCTTGCTAGTAGGTATATTTGACTACAAAAGAGAATCAAACAAATCTATTTTATTAACCTTGATTCCGGAAATATATTTTTCATTAAATTTTTGAATGAAAATGTAAAATTTGGAATTTTTCCTTTCAGGGTCAACGTTCTCGACACCAGGAGGTGCCACGGGGACGATGACTGGTCGACCCTCGGCTCTGAAGAAGCCAGGACACCAGAGGGCATTCAGTCAAGGTCAAGTCGTCGATGTCCAGGGCCAACCAGTCATGGCTCACAACCGAGTAGGTTCCAAAACCGATTTTATCTTGCCACCTGGACATCGAGAGGATCCTCGACCTCCAAGCAGTGGGAAGGCTCCCTCCTTTCGAGGTCACTCGAGACAGGCATCCAGGTATACTTGCAAGGTTACTTTTTCTCGCTTCGTAACTCGTAATTCTTTATATTTGTCAATACTTAATCGTTCCCAATTCAAGACAATTTACAATCCTGGTTTCTTTTTTCTAATCATCTGGGCTATAGGTTGTACTTTTTCTCTATAATTTGTGGTATTTAAAGTCGCACCTCGAATCACACTTCTTTCACTGAAATCGAAATTCGACCTTTAACATTAGAATGATTCTCATTGGAGCTTTAGAATCTTGTGTCGATGGTGCAAGCTGTTAGATCATCGCAGTGTCAGGTATATTTTTAGGCCAAGAGTTTACTTCCTGGGAGTCATTTTCTTGCATCAGTTACACTGAATCAAGCCTAGGAGTGTTTTTAGTAATTACAGGAGATGCTGCGAGATTTTTTTTTGTGATCGCAATGTTGTTGATGTTTTGGAATGTTTTAGAAATTAATTTGTCAATGAAAATTGTCACAGCAGAGGGAATAATTTAAATTACTCTATTACTCTCTTCCATAGGGTAAAATGATTGAAATAAAATGATCATAACCAGAGTCCGTATTATTTGGAAAATACTGAAATTAGGAAGCTATTTGTTTCAGGGAATTCCGGAAGCTTAAGAGACTTTAACACCATAAATCAGGGAAATTCAAGGATACTAACCGGATACTCTATATTTTTATCGAAAGAATTTTTATTAAGTAAAAGCTCTTGTGTTTTTCAAGAGTGGGATCAAGGTTACTATAGAAAAGACAAATTTAGAATTTAGGTCAATGGTTTCTTATTAAATTTCCGGTACACTATACATAGAATTAGTTTCTTATAATGAAAAAAAGGTACTGAAAGTTTGATTTATTAATTAAAAATTCATTAATTCGATTTAGTATAATAAATGGAGCGTATTGAGAGTTATCGATATCAAACTATATGAGATTTTTCATTATACTTTTCGCTGAGAGTAGTATTGTTATTAACCCGATTAGTTTATCGCTTTTTCGTGGTGGCCACATGTCAGAGAAATCAGGGAAATGTCAGGGAAATGCTAGTAGTTGTCAAGGAAAATAGAAATTGACATTTATACAAATTGTGTTATTTTTGTCGTATTACATATATATATTTTATAGTTTATTTAACAGATTTTAAAAACTTTCCAAGGATTTCGAAGGATTATAAACAATTTCCAGGCATTTTTTGAGATTCTTTGGATTTCTAATGATTTCAAGAGATTTTTATTAATTTAAAATACTTTTCAGAGGTTTCTAGGAATTTAAAGAGATTACAAGAGATTTGTATAATCAGAGTGTCTAGCGGACCGGGAAACCGGGAAAACCGCGAGAATTTCAAATTGTCTGACCACTAGACACACTAATTATATTTACAAGATTTAGTAGAATTTTAAAGGACTTCATGAAATTTTCAGAGATTTTTAAGAAAGTTTAGCGAATTCAAAGAATTTTAAGGAATTTTAAAGTTCTTTATGGAATTTTTAAATGTTTTTAAAAGGCTTGTAAGAATTTTAAGAGATTTTAATGTTCCTCGTGGAATTTTAAAGGATTTTAAAGGCTTGTAAGAATTTTAAGATATTTTTATTTTTTAAAAGTGATTTTAAGGGATTTGGTTGGAATTTTAAAGAATCTCATAAGATTTTTATGAGTTATAAAAGATTTTGTAGAATTTTATGGAATTTCAAGAAGTTTTCAAGAATTTTAAGCTTGTAAAAATTTAAAGAAATTTTGACATTTTAAAAATTAATTTAAGGAATTTAAATAATCCTCGTGGATTTAAAAAAATTGCAAAAATTATTTTTGATTTTTAAAGAATTTTGTGAGGTTTTTGTTTCTAAGAATTTTTATTTAGAGATTTTAATGTATTTTAGGGAATTTCAAATTTCCTTATTGAATTTTAAAGGATTTCACGAGATGTTTATGATTTATAAAAGATTTTGTGAAATTGTAAAGAATTTCATGAAATTTTAATTGATTTTAAATATTATAGTGAAATTTTAAGGAATTCAAAGATAGGAATTTCAAAAGATTTCAGCGAATTTTAAGGGATTTCAATAAGTTTCCAATACTTTAAAGAGATTTTGACGCGTTTTAAGAGATATTAAAACTCTCCTCGTGGAATTTTGAAATATTACAAGAGATTTTTAAAAGATTTTGTGGAAATTTTAAGAGATTTTTTAGTAATTTTAAAAGGTTTTAAAGTTTTCTTGAGGAATTTAAAGGATTTGAAGTGATTTTGAGGAATTTTAAAACAATTAGTGAAAATTTAAGGGTTTTCATGAAATATTAACAAATTTTTTAAGGGATTTCGTTGAATTTTAAGATGTTTCTAGGAATTTCAATAAATTTCAATGAATTTTAAGAGATTACCAAGGTTGTCGTAAATTTGAGAGATTTTTATGAATTTTAAGTGTTGTGAAGTGGTTTTAAATTTCAAAACATTTAAAGTGATATACGAAATTTTTGAAAAATTTCAATAGTATTTTTACTGAAAATTTGTTCACATGTTTAATAGTTTTCTGTTAGGGAAATTTGTTTGAAAGTTAGGGAAAGTCAGGGAAATGAAAAAATTGAATCTTAATTGTGGCCTCTCTGTTTTTTTTGGCACCTTATTTGTTTATTGAGGGCATGTTAAAATGCTCAATTATTAATAAAAAAATCTGGTAAAATTCGTGTACAGTCTTGAACGCTTCTCCTTTAAGGGCACATAATAAAGATTGCAAAAAGATTTTAACAAATATTTTATTCTTACTGATAAACACACCCACCTCCCGAAAATGCAGACATTTACTAAAAAAATTCGAAATCAAAACAAATCGAGTTAATATCAAATTCGTTTTTTTTTTCGCAGATCCGAGTCAATTTACACGATACGACGTAGTGAAGCGCCTCCTTGGTGGAGAAGACTGTCGGCCCGATGTTTTGGATCCCCTCCTGAAGAACCTAGACTTAGGACAATTATTCCCAATCATTTGGTACCTCCGAAAACTCCACCAAGTCGACATCCTAATGGTTTAAGAATAGATAACAGGTAAGAAATTTCATAAATTTATAAAGAGCAAAATAATATTAGTTCTTATAAGTTGCAAATCTAATCAAATTTATTCTTAATTTAGTTTTAAATTCTCGATAAAGTTCTATTTCTCTTTTAAGAAATAGAATTATGAATTCCTTCTGGCCTACATAACTTATTTTAAATATACAAATATATTTATGTGAATATCCCAGGAGCTTCACAGACCATGAAAAGAGTCAAGTCTCCTGCTAATAAATGTATAAATAAAGTGAGAATAACTGAAAGTAATTGTGATACTTAGGCTGAATAAATGACAATCTTTGAGAATTTTGCTTAAATTATGCAATCTCCACGATAGCTGGAATGTTGAGTCACCTTTTTTATGCTTTGTATACGCCATGACACAGATTACTCAATCGCCTTTTGCGCTCACAACTCATATGCTCTAAATTAGAAGATCAGTTATCGATAAATCTAAGCTTTTAAGAGGTTGTTTATACAGAGTACATATTATAATTTACATCAGAGAAATATAATGAGTTCGTTGAATCATTTTCAGAGCTAATATGAATTATTTGAAATTTTGGAATATGTATCAAGGTTCAAAACAGTCGAATATATCAATATCGAATTTGTTAGCGTAGTTCCAAATAATTCATGGAAAATTTCCGAGGAAATTTTTTACCGTGCGTATTGAGAATCATCTACATCTTTTTAGCAAAAAGATTGCAAAACCGAGAAATTAATCGCGCGCAAAGCGCGCGGATTATAGTTGCTAGTATTTTAAAAAATGTATGACTTGCTATTGACATTTTTTTTATTTTAGGGTTCGCACAACGAAGTACACAACTTTGAGCTTCCTGCCTCGCAATCTCTTGGAACAATTTCACCGAGTCGCAAATCTATATTTCATCTTTATCGTATTTCTAAATTGGTTTCCTGCGATCAACGCATTTGGAAAGGAGATTGCAATGTTTCCGGTTCTTTTTGTGCTAGGTGTGACTGCCCTGAAGGATTTTTGTGAAGACAGAAGAAGACTGGCAAGTGACAACCGAGTCAATAACTCCACCTGTCGAGTCTACGTCTGGTGAGTCAGAAAACAGGAACCATGAAGTAACATAAGGAGTACACCATGAGTACACTCTGAGTACACACTCCATAAACTCAAATGGCCGCGTGTTTTCCGACGACATGTATAGCATTTCTATAGAATTTAGTGGAACTAGCGTCCCTTTTGCGGGAAAATCTTGAGAAATATTCAAAATCAAAATATTTAAAATTGTCAAAATCATAAAATTTTGACCAATGGGAGAATTAGAATATAATATAATATTTTTTTGCTTCACTAATAATTTATTTTTCACATCAAAATAATTATTTTTACTGCTTTAAATTATTTTCTATCATGTTTTCGACAACAATGTGTTCGATATATTGGTAACATCACTTTTTTAAGATAGTAAAAAAATATATTTGATATTATTTTGAAAATAGTTTTATTTTTTTTATTCTCTGTAGTTTCAAAGTTCCTTTTACGGAAGGCTCATTTACATTGACGCAAGAACTCGGAAGCAATTAATTAGCGACAAGCTCTGAAAATTATCTTTGCCTTAAAACTTCTTTAAATTGAAATTTAATTAAGAATAAGCTAAAGGAAAATTATTTTAGAATAGAGTGAGAAGAAATTACATAATATATATCCGAGGCTTGTTCCCAACATCTGGAATGCTATTAAAGTTCGATGGACGTGGATAATCGTTTCTCTTCGAGTTTTCCTTTTACGGAGCGTTGTTTTCTTCCACGCTGTCAATTTTCAGAGAATATGAAAGCAACTCAGTGAATCTTATGAAAGTGAATAATAACATCCTGAGGGGACGAAACCAAACGAAACTGAGAAAATTTAGGAAAATAGTCTAGAACTCGCTAAAAATAACACAATAGAATCATTGAGAGCTTATGATAAATCAGAGAACACGCGATATTCTTATTTAAGGATTTAATTTATAAATTTAATTTAATTAATTTAAGCGGAGGATTTGAACAATATTTGAAATTAGTAGTCTATCAAATCCGCAAGCATTTGATTACGATAGGGATTTTATCGAAATTTGGTGTTCAAATATTTATTTTCATAGATCGGTATGATAAAATAAAGTGATTAATTACAAGAATGTGACAAGACTAATTTCAAATCTGATTTCTTTATCTATTAGAGAAAAGTCGAATTTTTAACTCAATAATAATCAGATCTTTTTTCTTATTTAAACATCAATTATTCAAAAAAATTCTGAATTATAAAATTATTTAAGTCGAAGAGATATAGGAGATAATTGATATTAAAGATTTTAGTAATCTTCATGCGTGCATGTTTTTCAAGAGCTTGAGCTTGTTTTTCTCAGTTGAGTAAAGTAAACACAAGCACCGATAAAAGATCATCGTAATACGTGGACCTTCCGGGTTTGTTGGAGAATATATTTCAATTGTCTACCTGCAAACAAGTTCGTGCTGCATGTTGTTATCACTGTCAACTTTTATCAATTTTTTGCAATTTTCGATTGCCATGGGACCAGGCTTTTATGAAATCGGTTGCAACCGACATTTATAATGCAATTGAATTCTGATTTTGATCAATTTATCGCTAACCTTGTCCTTTACCTTTTCAGTGCCCTCGCGATATCAGTCACATTCTCTTCTTTAATTTTTAAATTCATGCTCTATCTCCTCAGTTATTTTCTTTACTCACAATAAATTCCATACTTGATTGACTATTTTATTCAGAAAATAAATATTAATGCAAATAATTTAAACTGGATTCCATTTCCAAGTTTGCGGTGGTCGCGTCAAAAATTAAAAAACATATGTATGTAGAATCGATGCGTCCTGCGATATTATAGAAAATAGCAATTAGTGAATATACTATCTTTTATTAAAAAAAACGTTCTCCAAAAAGCCTATTTTTGGAAAAAAAAAGTCCTCCATTCTTCTATTTTAAAAATAGAATGGAGACTGTGATCCCTGTAATTTTCGGATATTTTATAATTTACTTATATCTAATATTATTTTTATTTGGAAAATTAAAATTTCAGAAATTTGAAATTTTGTTAATCAACATTTTCGTTTTTTTTCCACATTCGGAATTTTGGATTTTCGGCAAAAAGATGTTGTCCCTTATGTTTTAGATTTTGCTCGAACTTATAAGCCTACATTTTCGAAATGAAAGAAAATCTATATTGATAAAAAGTATTAGTTTTCAGATACAAAGTTTGTTTCATTCAAAAAACGAGAATCAGTAAAATCTATTTCGTGATGCAGAAAAGGATTGATTATGATATGTATGTAATTATAGTTTTGCATATGGATCAATTTTTATGCCTCGCGGAACAACTGATAATGGATGACTGCAATATTCTATTTTATCCTTATAAAAAGGTGTGATGGATAAACAAGTAGAAACGCGATACGTACGCAGCGGAGAAAGCATTTAATTTTATTCGTGCATCAATTTGTTAATATGTATGCTATATACACTAGTGATAGGAGTAGTGATTTAACCTAGTTACCTTTCGGGGCTACCCTGTTATTTAGCCTCTGCCTACTTTTCGTATTTCCTTTTCCACTTACATTTTAGACTTTAAAAGAGTGTCCTGAACATTTTACCTACATCTCGACTCGACGTCGTGTCGATTTCAAGAAGAAGAATCATTAGTGGGTACTTAAACTGAGTCTTGAAAGCAGTGGATATGATGAAAGGATGCTAAAAGCTAAAGCCTCATCCTAAAATTATCTCTTAAGGGTGTTGGGTTTAATTATAAGTAATAAGTTCTAGCCTTAAAAGCATTTCTTGTTACTCATCAAATATTAAAATTAGGTATATTTTCTCTCCTGAAATCCGTATAAAAGCTCCACAATTTTTCAGAAGTAAAGTATTTGAGGCCCACAAACATTAATTTCTCTTTTTGAAATAAAACTCTCCAATTGAATATTAAGTTTAAGTTTATTATTTATTATTTATTTATTTTTTTAAATTTATCTAAATATGTGCTTATGGAAATTGGCAATCTCGATAAAAGCAAGTAAGCAAGTAAGCAATACATAATTTGAAGAATGACGACATTGACGATTGCCTCTTCTTATTTAGAGGCAGATAATAAAGCACATTACTCCGAACAACAAGACTCCTTAGTTGAGACCAAGGTTAACTAGGTACATATGTATATTTTCTTGCTTGTTGTCCTCAAGATGAATCTACTAGATGAAATAAATCTTTTCAAAGTTGCGGTCAATTATAAAAAACTTGTCACTTTTCTCGAAGTTATCTAAAAAAAATTTTTAATCTTGCTTCAATTCTATAGATTGGCGAATTTGTCCAGAAAAATCTTATCTTACAATATTTACAACTAGAAGTTTGTATAAAAATAAAGAATTTAGCTCAGAATATAAAAGTTGGTCGTGAATATGGGAATTTTATTGTTGATTTTTATAAAGAAGAATCGGAGAATTATTGATCCTCGTCGAATAAAGTTTATGAAGAGATATGAATGGAAGACTTGACCTTAAATCTTTCTTCAATGAAATGAATAGCATCACCTTTTATTTTAGTCCCAACAGCAGATGCAAAGCAATTTTTCAGCAGCATTCTTGACCAATGGATATCCTATTTAACTTGATTTGTTAAATTCCTGTTCGAGTATAAAAGCAATATGTACACATACATTTTAGAGGAATATTGAAAATGCTTTTGAAAACCCAAGGAAAAGAAAACATTGAAAAATTGTAAACATTGAAAACATTTAAACTTTGAAAATTTATTTATACTTTATGTATTTTATACTTTATTAACTACATACTAAAGAAACAACCTCTTTGATGCATTTTTTTTTGAACTGTTTAAAAGAAAAATAATGAAGTGAAATTTTAACATTTTTAATATTTTTTCGTTCTAAATATCTTGAATCAACAATAATTTTGTAATTTTAAAATTAAATACTCTGCTTATTCGACAAATTTTTGCTCACTTTAGCAATACTGAGTTTAAATATTATTAATTCGTTTGTCTTTTTATTGGTATGTTTTTCGGAAAGACTGAAGAATATAAACTATGTACCAGGAATCGGAAGTGGAGACCGAAGAGAAAATAATGTGAAGAGTACTTCCTGGTTAGAAATACCTGAGGCCAGAGCCCCACCTTAAAAAAACAATCAGACTATCATAAATAGTTTTCTAAATTGGATTTACGACATTTACGTTTAAATCGATTGATCCGGTTCTTAATTTTGTTTTCTGGTTCGATTCCGTGGAACGGAGTCTAATAAATGAACTCAATTTTAACTATAGTCAAACATTGCTGAGTACATAAAATCGACCTTCAGCAATGATTGGCAAGGATCTAACAAGGATCTTATCCTATCTATTCCATTGAACACTTGGCCATCTTCTGTGTTGAGCCAGGAAGCAAGGTCATCGATTTTTTTTTATCATACACATTCGTCAACTCTCCTAACAGAGAATTAAACCTGATCACATTTCATTTTCCTTTCAATTAATTAACGTTAGGCAATTTAGTTTCCGCAATTTTACGTTCGCAATAATAAATATTTTTCACTAAAACTAGTGCATTTACCTCCATCTGTATTAAACGGAGGTATGTAAATGGCCTAGTTTTAGTGAAAAATATTTATTATGGCGAACGTAAAGTTGCGGATACTAACTTGCTCTTATATGGTAAAATATCACATGCCCTTAAGGAATTTCATGAAATTTTCAGTGACTTTAAGGAATTTAAAGGGATTTCAGAAGATTACAAAGATACACATCAAGATTTCCTAAAGTATTTCAAGCGATTTTAAGTGATTTTATGGAATTTAAAGGGATTTCAAGTGATTTTAAGGAATTTTAAAGGAATTCCGAACCAATTCAAAATAGTTTCAAGATTTTCGAGTAATTAAAAAATATTTTTAAGTATTTGTAAAATATTAGTTTTTTTTTAATACTAATATGTAGAAGTATTTAACTAATTTAATATCATTCTAAACTAGCCAATAACTATAATTTTCAACCAAAGTTATTTTCGTTGAAGATAAACCTGATATTTTTAAATTGCTTTCAACTTGTTTCCTTTTCCGATCACGTATTATTAATTTGTTTGCTTTGCAATCACGAGGCGAGTTAAATGGAATATTACGAAACCTTCCGAAAGAGAGAGGATCTGAAAAAGTCGGATCTAGGAAAGACTCTTACATATCCTTCAACTTAAGAGTTGAAATTTAAATTTGAATGATTTTGATTATTTACTTTCATTTTAAGCAAAATTTTTTCTAAAAATATTTAGCATATATTAGCTGTAAAAATTCGATTAGTTTATACTGTTCTATAATTTTATTGTCTTCTGGTCTAGACTCTTATCCATTTTGTTAATCGATATTTTTTTTATATGAAAGGTTGCTTTATCAAGAGAGAGAATTTATATCAGTACCGTTTTTTTTCGTGCCACTTAACCAATTACGATTAAGTAAAAATGAACCAAATTCACGCGATGAATGTCGCCTTGGCGATGATGTCACGTTTGTAATATTATGGATTATTTAGTCGACTTACTATAGGTTTTGCATCGAAACGAACTACTTGAAAGGTTGCACTGAGAAAGGTCTTGGTCTCGGACTTATGGCAAATAGCACTTATCTTTTCTTTTAAATCAACTTGATTCGACGAGCATTGTTTTTTTTTTTTTTTTTTTTTTTTTTTTTTTTTTTTTTTTTTTTTTTTAATAAAATTGTTCAACGTTGTATCCGGAATGTTTGATCTATAGAATTAACGATCATTTTCTCTAAAGGCTAATGAATTTTCATATTTTTTTATTAATTCTCCAGTCTTTAAAATTCGGAATAAAAAGTTGAATAAAAAAACTTGTGGAAAACGGGGTACATGAAAATGCCTCAAATTCTGTTTTTCACAAAATTGATTTTACATAAACTCATTTCGTTAGGAGACAAAAATTATAGAACATGATTATTAGTTGAAATGACTTCTCTTATTAATTTAATTTAAAATCAATTTTAAAACCCTTTATACGATTGATTTTTTATATATTTTATGTTTTTAATTTCTGTGTGAACAAGGAGTTTGCCTATAATATTTATCTTTTCTACAACGTCATTCTGTTGTCCTTCGACGATTGCATAAGTGCCACAAATATGTATGTAAAGAGCAGAGATTCTGTAATTAATTACTGTACCATAGAAATAAAAAAAAAATCTTTTAGAGAATCCTCGAGATATCTTGTTCGTTTCAAGGAAACGAATGTGAAGAATGTAGTGGTTGCAAATTAACCACGTGGTTAAATCTATGACGACAGTGGGTAGTCTAGGACTTCTTTTACGCAATAGAAATTATGCCATCAGTTAGTTCTACTTTAGGAATAAAACTAAGGCTGAATTCTCACGAGTTATTGTTTTTAGAGATAGGTCAGGGCTCATGAGATTTTTCCAACGTTATTAGAAAATTGATTTCACCTCGTAAGAATTTATAAAATTACTATTTGGTTAAAGTATTATTTAGGATAAGCATTATTTTATTAATTAAAATAAGACAAAAGCAGATAAATAGACAAATTCAAGTATTAACTCAAATTCTTGCTTTGGTCTTTCTATATACATATAATTTCCGTTATTTTATTATGTGTTCCCAGAAATATCTCGTTACAAATAATACTATCTTTTCTAATACAAATGCTGACTTCATACTTCTTATGTTTCAAAAGCGATAAGCTGTAAATAACACGAATCGTAAAGCAGTTACTTATTCTTTAATTAGATTTAAAATTTATTTAAATCTCTTTGAAATCTATTGATTTCTATTTATAAAATCTTTTGAAATATCTCGAAGTATTTTTGATTTTTGAATTTCTTTTAAATCTTTTGTAATTTTTTGAAATAACTTGAAATTTTTTGAATTTTTTGAATTCTTTAAAATATTTCAAAATATGTATATGTATAGAAATGTTTTGAATTCTTTTTGAAATCATTATACATGCATATATCCTTCAAATTATATACTCACTTCGAGACTTCCAATTATTTTAGAGAAGCAGTTTTTATTACAGGACTGCTTTTTAAAACTAAAATCAAATTATTGAAGATTAAAATATTTTAACATAAGATTAAAAAAAATTATCATGATTATAAATTATTTACAAAGAAATTGACATTTTAATATTGATAAAATGCTCATGTTATTCTATTTTCTTTTTCAGTGAGGGAGATAGGTACATGAAGATGGCTTGGAAGGACATTAAGGTTGGCGACCTGATACACTTGTCGAACAACGAATTGGTTCCGGCTGATCTCTTATTGCTGAGAAGTAGCGATCCTCAGGGTTTTGCGTATCTCGATACCTGTAATTTGGATGGGGAAACTAATTTGAAGCAGCGACAGGTGGTAAGAGGGTTTCTGGATATTCAGGACTCTTTCCAACCTTCCAAATTCCGATCGGTTCTTGAAGTCGATAAACCCAGTACGAAAATTTATAGGTAAGATTTTCTTAGAGTTTAGAAATAAAAAAATTAATTCATTCATTAATTTTGTCTGTGTAGTGAAATTTTGCTTCCACAATTATTTTAAACTCTCGGAACTAATTATTCATTAAGAGTGTTGGATTCAATTAAGTTCTATCTTTATTTTACCAAATAGATATTATAGGTATAATTCATAGATATTTTTCCACTCTATAACGGTACTCATTTTTCAAATAGAAGTGTGCGTATAGAACGAAAAAATGTCTACTTTTAATTCTTTTTGCGTAATATTAAACGTTTACATTTTGAGATTTGATTTTTGTCTCTCCGTTTTATACCAAAAGTAGGTATCTATTTAAGTTTCGAGTTTTTTCGCTCTATACCCACAATTTTATTTTAAAATTCAACATCGCTACAGAGCGAAAAAATATTTCATTATCAGGGTATCTACTGTCTACCCACACTGTGAAACCTGAAAAACGTGGAAATTTCAGGGAATTTTTTCAAGCGAACTTAATTTTTTTTTTATAACACAATTTTAAGTGATTTTAAGAAATTTCAAGAAATTTTAAAAGATTTTATAAGATTTTAAAAATTATAAAAGGATATCAGAAGATTTATAATAATTTTATGGAAGTTTAAGCGATAAAAATAAGACTTTAAAGGATTTAAAAAAATTTTCGAGGGATGCTAAAAGATTTTGATCGATTCTGGGAATTTAAGGGATTTTTAAGAGAGTTGAAAAGAGCTAACAAAAAGTTTTTTTGGGAGATTTCAAGATTTTTCAAGAGATTTTAATGAACTCCAAGGGATTTTAAAATATTTTAAACGATTTTTAAGACATTTATAGAAGATTTAAAAGATTTAAAAGAATTCCAAGTAATTTTAAGGGAGTTCATTTGATTTCCTCCACGTTTGAATCAATTCCTTGAAAATGTCTTGAAATCTCCTTGTTTATTTGTTAAGTAAAAAGAAGAAATCAAGCTCTTAAACTGGAACTTGGATCCAACAACCTTAAGATTAATCTATTTATTTCTTCAGGTTTCACGGGGCGGTAGTTCATCCGAAAGGAGCCAGAGTGCCTGTCTCGACGGAAAATCTTTTACTCAGGGAGTGTGTTCTAAAGAATACTGATTTCGTCGAGGGAATTGTAGTCTATGCTGGTCATGAGACTAAAGCAATGCTCAACAATGGGGGGCCTAGGTATAAGGTATTGAATTTTTCTCTTTTCTTTTTTTCAATTCATCAGAGATGACATAGTTTCACCAGAGTCGTAAACACTCGTAACAATCGCCTTATGAATATGCAGAATTCAGATATTTCCTAAACAGTACATGGATTTTTAGTACCTCCTATCTTAAGTACATACTCTTTTATTTCCACTAATTTAAATTTAGAGAGCTTTACAATATAAATTATTTCTGATTGGGATCCTCTAAAGTTTCACATCAACTAGAATCGAACAAATTTTCTTATTAAATCAATAAACAAAGATTTTATAAGATGGATTTCTGAATCTTGATATTCTAACATAGAATTTGAAGAAAAGGAAAAAGAGGTCAACAACTAATAGCAAATTTGTTTTTCTACAGCGTTCTCGCCTTGAAAGACAAATGAATTTGGATATAATTTGGTGCGTGGTTATTTTGGCTGTGTTGTGTGTGGTCGGTGCAGCCGGATGCAGACTTTGGCTTTCGGCTTATACGAATGTAGGATCAGTTCCTTTCCTGCCAGTTATTCAAGATCCTACTTACGAGGGAATGCTCACATTTTGGACATTCGTCATAATTTTACAAGTCATGATTCCCCTGAGTCTCTACGTTACTCTCGAAATGGCTAAGGTTGGACAAGTTTATCACATCGGCCACGATCCTGCCCTTTACGATCCGGAATCTGGTCGAAGAGCCGAGTGCCGAGCTCTTAATATCACCGAAGAACTTGGACAAGTGAGTTCAATTTCTAACTAGGCTAATTTTTCAATCGTTTCATTGGGTTGAAGTTTCAGATGTCTAGTCTGACGATTTTTTTTACATTTATTGAAATAAAAATGACAAAAAAAAGTTTCCAAAGTTCCCAAAACCCAAAATGTTTATTTATTTACTAGCTGACTAGACTAGTGAGATTTATGAGATTTCGTTGAATTTAAGGGTGTTGGACCCGAGTGTTAAGCTCAAAATTTCATTCTTCATTTTACTCAACGAAAATTATAGATAAATATTTTTTCGCTCTGTAGCGCTAATCTTTTTTTTCAAATATAAGACTGCATACAGAGCGAAAAAATATTTAGTTTCGATACTTTTTGCATAAAACGAAGAATTTAAAATCTGACTTCAAAATTCAATATTTTCATTTATTTAAAAAATATTTGAATTAGATATTTTCTCGCGCTGTACGCACAATTCTAGTTAAAAATTGATTAATTCTACAAAGGGAAAAAATTCTTAATTTAATATTTGCTGAGTAAAATGAAGAAATCGAATTTTTAGATTAGTACTTGGTTCCAACACCCTTAAAGGAAATTTTAAAGAGACTTTGCAGGATTGTAAAAAATTTAAGCAATTTCAAGAGATTTATAGTAATTTTAAGGAATTTCAAGTGATAAAAAAGTCTTTATAGGATTTTAAAAAAATTTAAGAGATGCTAAGAGAGTTTTTTTATTCCTTAAAATGCCTAAAACACTTTAGAGCTCATTTTAAAATCCTTAAAGTTTCTAAACGAAATCCCTTAAAATACTTCTAAAATCCCTTGAAATCTTTTTAAAATTCTTGAAAATCTTTAAACTGTTTTCAACTCTTCTAAAAATCATTTGAAGTTCCTTAAAATCTCTTAAGATCCCTTAAAATTAACAATTTTACATAAAATATAAATTTTTACTTTTATTAAAATTTTGAAGACAGCAATAGATTAACATACAAATTTGAAGAATAAAAATGTGTTTAGTCTATTTATTTTCAAGTTTATAATATACATTAATCAAATTAAACTAATTTGAATTGAACAATTTATAAATATTTTTTTGAAGTTAGACATTGATTGAAAAATGTTATTAAATCATTATTTAATGAGAATTAATGTTTTTTAATTAGTTTTTCAAATGTCTATCAATTTTTCAATTTTGAGATTCGTTTAAAAAAGAGCTAAATTTTCTCCTGATTTAGAAAATGTCCAAAAATATAGACGAAAAATTTATATAATTTAAAAATTGATAGAATCAATTTTCATTCAATTAAAATTGCTTTCTGTATATCATTTGCTAATTATTATTTAATTGATCATGATTATTCACAGTTCGCGAACCAAAGATACAATTAATCTTACCAATGAAAGAATACTAATAAAGTAATTACCACGTTTACTATCAATGAAAACTCTCTGATGAAATTTACCAATTGTTTATAACTTAATTAAATGGTTACAGTATCTGCTTAGAGATTTGATAAATTTTTTGTAAATTCATTTCAGAATTGAATTATATTGTTATTAAAGTTTATAAACCTCAGAAATTAAAAGGGAAATTTTTATCGATGATATTGAAATTTTTTTGTGCTTTTTCAAATTAAGATTTTGTAATATCTACCTTTAAATTTGTTAACCTTTAGGAGATGGAGATAATTTCCTGAAATTGATTGAAAGCTTATGGGGTTGTTTAGGAAGAGTTTATTATAGCTTTTAAAATTTATTTTAAGAAAAAGTCAAGGCTTTATAACATAGAATGAATTTTTAAAAGATGAATTTATTTGTTCAACAGGTCCAGTATATATTTTCGGATAAAACGGGAACGCTTACAGAGAATAAGATGCTCTTCAGAAGATGTGCAGTGGGCGGTCAGGATTACGCACACACTGGAGAGGGAGAAAATTTGATGCCATCTACAAGATTGAAGGAGGATTTGTTGATAGGAAATTGCAGGCACCGATTGCAAGAGTTTCTGGTTTTATTAGCTATTTGCAACACAGTGGTGGTTAATACTCATCCTCATCGTGACATTATGAACTCTAGTGGAGTTATCGAAGAGCCTCAAAAGAACGTAGGCAGCTCAAGGTATTTGTCATCTTTAAAAAATTAAGAAATTTCTTAAAAATAGAAGATACGTATATATACACACTTTAAAATTTTGATTATGGACTTTATTTTCAGATATGAGAGGCTAGCAGAGTCAAGAAGCGTCACTCCAGTTCCAATTTCTCAACCCACAGATCCTTCAAGTTTATCCCCGACTTTAACATTAACTCCTCCAGTCGCTTTGACATCAACCCCACCAAATCATGGAATTCCTCTTTCGGTGATTTCATCTTCAACTCAAGTGCCATCCAACGATTCGCCTAATTTTCGCAGCAAAGTTCTCAGGCCGAGGTTATTAAATATAAGATCGATTCCAAATTTGGGAATGGATCTCGTTAGGAAACTATCACCCATGGGCCAAAGGGGAAATCAGTCGACTGCAGATAATGGAGTAAAAATTGTTACTGTGCCTGAAATTTACGAGGCTGAAAGCCCTGACGAATTGGCTCTGGTTCATGCTGCTCGAGCCTACAATGTTAAACTCACCAAACGAACTCCTCGCAGTGCTGTTGTTTCTCTGCCTGACAATTCTACTCTCGCTTTTGAAGTTTTGCATGTAAGTCAGAAATTGAAAGAGATTCATTTATCTTAGTATGTATCTCTAGACACAGGGTGGTCATATGTCAGGGAAGTCAGAGACATTAAGTGATTTTAAAATTTCTCACGGGATTTTAAAGAATTTAAAAAAATTTTTAAATTTTAAAACAATTCCACAGAAATTTGAGTAGATTTCAAAAAATTTTATCGAGTTTCAAAAGATTTAAAATGATATTATGCAAAATTTTTGAAAAATTTGAATAGCATTGTTATTGAAAATTTATTCGCATTTTCAATACTTTTCTGTCAAAGAAAATTGTCTAAAAGTCAGGGAAATGTCAGGGAAGTTGAAAAATTTAATCTTGTGATCACCCTGTACATAATTTTCTAATCTTTGCCTTGTAGGTATTACCATTTGACTCCAGTAGAAAATGTATGTCGATCGTCGTACGGCATCCCGTCACTGGTGAAATAGTTCTCTACAGTAAGGGTGCGGACTCAACTGTATTAGATTCTTTGTCCTCCACGGATGAAGATCTAACAACGACGACGAAACTTCGTCAACAGCTTAATTCTTATGCCCGGCAAGGACTACGAACACTTGTGATGGCTCGACGAACCCTTGGAGCTCAGGAATTTGAAATCTGGCAACAAAGACATGCAGAAGCTGAGCTTGCAAACGAAAATCGTGAACGTCGGATCCGAGACTCTTACTCAATTTTGGAATCGCATTTGACTTTGCTTGGCGTTACTGGAATCGAGGATAAGCTACAAGCTGGAGTTCCTGAAGCGATGGCGGCTCTTGTAGCGGCTGGAATAGTCGTTTGGGTTTTAACTGGTAAGTTGCTTTGTTTTGTTTGAAATTTTTTCAATGTTTTAAATGTATAATCTAAACAAAATCTTTTTTTTTTTTTCTCTAGGAGACAAGCCAGAAACTGCGGTTAATATAGCTTACTCAGCCTGTTTATTTACACCAGCAATGCAGCTGTTGCGATTACAAGCGAGGTCCAAGTCCGTTGCTGAAAGTTTGATTCACGGTCACCTGGAAGCGATTCAGCGAGAAAATGTGTCAAATGACGGGATACAGATACAGATGAGCGAATATCATGGTGCTGGGGAAATGGGTTCACATGAACTTGACTCGGCTGATCGAGTGGCTTACAGAATTGGAAGTTCTTGGCAACGTCAGCGAGCTCTTGTGGTTGACGGGAAGACATTGACTTTTATCCTTGATCCTAGATCAGGATTGACGACTCCTTTTCTGAATTTGACGAGAGCTTGCTCTAGTGTTCTTGCCTGTCGAGCTACTCCTCTTCAAAAGGCAAGTTTCTTTTATTTTCATGAAATGTTTAAACTAAGTTTAAGAGTGCCAAATCAAAGTTCTAAGATCAAATTTCAATTTCTTCATTTTACTTAATAAATATTATGATTCAATACTTTTTCACATTGTATAGCTACCCATTTTTTAAATATAACTAGCAACTATGATCCGCGCGCTTTTTGCACACCTTTTGCTAAAAAGGTTCAGAGTATTCTAAACAATAAGTTTCATTAAATCTCTTAAAATTCTTAAAAATCCACTGAAATGTTGTAAAGTCCCTTGAATTCCTTCAAAGTCCTTAAAGTTACTTAACATCCCATACAATATCTTAAAAACCTTTAAAAGTTCTTAAAATTACTTAACATCCTAAAAAATATTTTAAAATCTCTTTAACATCCTTCAAAATCTGTTGAAATTCCTTTAAATTTTGTAAAATCACTTGATATTTCCCTATATTTCTTAAAATTTCTTAAAATTCCACAACCTATCTTTATATCCTTTAAAATTACTTAAAATCGTATGAAATCTTTTGAAATTCCTTTAAGTTTAATTGTAAAAATTAAACAAATTTCTTTCTTTGCAGGCCTACATTGTTAGAGTTGTAAAAGAACAACTTGGGATGAGAACTCTAGCCATAGGCGATGGAGCCAATGATGTTAGTATGATTCAAACAGCAGACGTAGGAGTTGGAGTTTCAGGTCGAGAAGGTACTCAAGCAATTATGGCAGCAGATTTTGCGATCGCAAGATTCCCGATGTTAGCCAGACTTCTACTGATGCACGGTCATTGGTGCTACGATAGACTCGCTCGGATGGTCCTGTACTTTTTCTACAAAAATGCAACCTTTGTCTTCCTCCTCTTTTGGTTTCAAGTACATATATGTGTAATGTGTAGTTTAGGGTGGTCCTTATTTTTCGATTTTGGATTCTTCTTGGTCTCACTCCCCTATTTTATTAGAATGACCAAAAAAAATTATCTTCACCAAATTTGAGCGAAGTCTATTTATATTAACATGTGACCCAAGATATTCAAAATTTCTCATGCAATTAATATGTGCAAAAGTACCGTAAATTTTTAAATTCAAGTAATTTTTTTATATTGCATCTGAATCCTTTGACTCTGTACAAGTATGATCTTTAGACTCTAAATATATATATATTTTTTTTTCAAAATTTACAAACTGGCGGAGACCTTAATTTGAACCAACATTACAATTTCTACAATTAATACCAAAATCACTTAAACTTCTTACAATAGGCAGATTTATCTACTAGAAAGTACGTGATGACAATGAAAACTCAAAATTTTGAAAAAATTTAAGATGACGCCTTAAATTATTGTGGACATTGTAATTTTGGTTCAAATTTAAGGGTCCAACATTTTGTAAATTTTGAAAAAAAAATTTTTTTCGTTTAGATATATTTTTTCAACTTAGTCTAAAGATTAGAGTTGTACAGAGTCAAATGATTCAGATGAAATATAAAAAAATTACTTGAATTTCAAAATTTACGGTACTTTTCACCATGTTAATTACATGAAAAACTTTCAGTGCTTTGGGGCACATGTTCATATTAACCGATTTCGCTCAAATTTGGTAGAGATCATTTTTTTGGTCATTCCAGTAAAATAGACGGGTGAGACCAAAGAAATTTGAAAAAAAAAACATCCACCAAAAGTAAATATAAGGTCTACCCTAGTGTACCTACATCTGAAGCAAATCTGATTATTTATTGCAAGGATGTATAATCATCTACTATAAATTTCAACATTTTCAATATGATTTCAGCTTTATTGCGGATTTTCTGGAGCAGTGATGATCGATCAAATTTACCTGATGCTTTATAATTTACTCTTCACTTCACTGCCACCACTTGCTTTGGGTATCTATGATAGAATCGCACCGGGAAAAGTACTTTTAGCAAATCCACAACTTTATAAAAGAGGGCGTTTGGCTCTAGTTTATCAGCCACATTCATTTTGGCTTACAATGGCAGATGCTTTGTATCAAAGTATTGTCATTTTCTTTCTTATCGAAGCTGTAAGTAATCTTTTACTCACTCTGTTTATTTTAATTTTTTATTTAGCTTTTTATTCTTTGACTAAACCTTGGCTCTTTAAAATTCCAGGCTTATCATGACTCAGATGTTGACATTTGGGAATTTGGAACAACGATTACTACCTCTTGTTTAGTTGTAATGTTAATCAATGTCAGCATAGAAACCAGATCCTGGGTAAGTTTTAAGAAAAAGCATTAATATTCAAATTTATTAAAACATGTAATACTGATACGTACATACTGATTTTCTTTTTAATATTAGACTTTGATCCACGGAGCTGCAATCTTAGCATCTCTTGGAGCATTTTTTGGATTTTGTCTTCTTTACAACGCAATTTGTGTCAACTGTATGGGGTTGCCAGGTTCCTATTGGGTGATGCAGACAGCAATCAGTAGACACGTTTTCTGGCTCACAGTCATTTTAGCTTCAGTTCTCGCCATGCTGCCTAGGTAAATAATAAAGAAAAGACTCTCTAAAGGAAATAAAATATAGACCGTTTTTTAAATTGAAGGTAATAAATATTTATTTCTATTATTTTCTATTATTTCAGATTAACATACAGAGCAGTAAGAACAACCGTTGCACCAGATATGATTCAGCGCACAGTTTCTGAATACGCTTCTAAAAATGGAGTTCAATCGCGAGTAGAAAGAATTTCAGAAAGAAGCGAAGCAGATTTGGTAGCTGGTTGGTCTCGTTCAACTCAACATGCTACAATCAGGTATTCTTTTTATTTACTTAAAATATTAGCGGGATAATATTATAATTAAAAAACAAATTTTTATACTATTGAATGCATTTTTAACTTGATTATCAGAGCTTAATTACAGGCCAGGGAGTTACGAGTCAAAAAACAACGTTTTGACGACAATAGTTGCTTGAAATCTTCAATACCTTGTTTGAGGAAAACAGTTTCAACTTTAAAGTGAAGTGAGACTCAACTTATTGTAAAAGTGAGGAGGTGAAAAGAAAGAAAAAACCGAGGGTAAAACTTGAGACTCACGTGCCACTAATTTTGTCGAATCTTTGCCGAATTAAAAGTTAAGAGTACAAGAGTAAAGAGAAAATCTGCCTGATTGTGAGCGAGAAAGATAAGAAAGAAATCTTCATATTCACTAAATATAATCATTACTCATTGTTGTGTGATTATTTCATTGCGCTGTCACTATTATTTTAGTCAAGTGGCCTTAATCGCAGACTGTTGTTCGTTGCATTTATTGGCTGTGACTTTTAGGGACCAAGTCTGATTTTAGTTCAATTAGTATCGAAAGATGCGATCGCAATTCGAGAACAAGAGAACTGTTGAATGAGAGTACATGTTTAAAAGATTAATCTGTGTATTATGTAAAATAGGAGATATATTGTTTAAAAATATGCGTAGATGATTGCCGAAGTACACAGAAATAGATACGTATATTATACACGTGTTTTTACGACAACACGTGTTTTGTTATTCAGCTCGTCGAAGCTTATGCCTGTATTACTTCTTACTATTATTTTTATTTTAAAGAGATATGTGAGACATACTTAATAGATTTTTACGATTACGATGTACCTTAGAATTATTAGGAGATATGATATTTTGATAAACTAGTGACTAGTAGAGTCGAGTACATTGCTCTATTTAAGAAAACAGATACAGATTTTTAAAAACTAATTTATATCAAAGTTAACTGTGTACATACAAATGCATCTAATTTATTCGCTTATAATTATTTTTATATACCTTCAAGTAACGCCCATTTTCATATTTATAATTTCCTGTGCCATGAACCAGTATGTTATATTAGGCCATTTTATAAACGCAAAGGAGACGAAAGGCGAATAAAACATGGCTTTATTTTATCCACTAATTTCCGAAATTTCAAAACTCAGAATAAAAATAATATTACCGAAAATGTTTATTAAAGAAAGGATCACAATTTTCGTGCAAAACTTCTGTTCAAAATTTTTTCAAAATTTTTGTTCATAATTTCTCTTGAAAAATCTTGTATAAAATTTTCCTAATGTTTCTGTAATGTTTATTATCTTTCGTTAATAAATATTTTCGGTAAAATTATTCTTATTCTGAGCTTCGCAGGACTTTGCATTTTTCGAAAACTTAAATTTTCGGCCTTTTTTCACATTCGAAATTTTGGTTTTTCAGCAAAAAGATGTCACTGAAACAATTAAGGTCTAAAATTAAATTAAATGATAATTTAATTAGAAGCGATTTTGTAATACATATTTAAAATACATAATTCACAACTAAATACGTTAAAATTATTTAGAAAAAATAAAACATTAACAAAATTCAGCTAGATATATAAACTCAATAATTTTAGTAATCTCGAGCATAATTTGAAAATTGCGCCAAAATGATTTGCAAAACTTCCGGAAAGTCGGGTAATTTTATTGAGGAATTTCAAATCATCATATGTATATGTATGATTTTTAAAAGATTTTGTAAAATTTAAAAGGATTTCGAAAGGTGTACAATTTTAAGGCATTTTTCTAATTTTGGAGATTTCATAGAATTTGATAAGGATTTAAAGAGATTTTTAATTTTAAGAAATTCCAAAAGGTTTTTACGGGCTTTTAGATATTTTTGTGAATTTTAATTTGGATCTCAAGAGATTTATGATTTTAATGGTTTTTGGATTTCAAGAGATTGCTCGGAATTGTAAAAAATCTTAACGAATTGATTTTCGAAGGTTTTCGTGAAACATTTTTGCGCCATTAGTTTGTTTGTTTTTCTTGTTTCAACATCAATTCATTCAAAAACCAATCAGGTTGGCAACAACAATGATGCGAGATTTTCGAGACACTTTACACTACTTTTTAAGCGCGTGTTTTGTCTTTATACACTGAAATGACAATTCAAATTTGCGCGCCAAATTAATTGACCAATAAGGTTAGCGCACTATGCATGAAGTTAGCAATGTGAAGTTGTCTGAAATAGTGAAATGCCACTCTGAAACATTCGAAATTCAAAAAATATTTATTTTTCAACAAAAAAAATACATGTATATAAAATGGATAATATAAAAATGTAAAATGAAGTATTTCATTGAATCGCTGTTGTTTATTAAAAATGCTAGCAATGAATCAGATTGTAATATTAAATCACAATATGTACATACCAGACAATACAAATACATAAGCATATGTAGTAGGGCAGAGGTGGGGATGTGGTTACACCAAATAAAGAAGAAGAGGGGGAATGGATTGCATCGTGGTAGGATCGAGGGGGAGTTGACTTGGTTCACATTTCACAAGCAAGAAGAGTTCAAGTAATGTTCAGTAATGTTCAAGTAACAACGATGAACGAATATAATAGTTATCCATTATATAACAGTTAATATAACTGTTATCCCGACCATTGTCGTTGGTCGCATTGGGCTATTGTTGATGTTTGTTGATCGTTGGTTGTTGTTAGTCGTTCGTGATTGTAAAAGTTGTTTAGTTTTATTTTCTGCACTGAACTTACTTCTGCAAGTTAATTCTCTTTGTTTGAAAGTGACCTGTGTATAAAAGTGCGGTACGTAAAAACGCGAATTGACATTTGTAAATTTGCAATGCACATTCAATTATTGACTTTTAACCTTTTCGAAAAATTTGAGTATAGATTCTGATATTTCTGATTCATTATTATTGGTATGGTCCTACCTGATACCACAATAAACAAGCATTCGTGATGGTTCAGAATCAGCTGTGATGTTCCTACTTCCTCATGATCCTGACCTCTCTTTTTTCCAGGGACGTCGTTACCAAACGGTACTACTTAAAATTTTTTCGAAAAGAGGATTAAAGTATGAAAAACCTTCTAAATACTTAATGCACTTCGGAAAAATGGTCTTTAAGGGTATATATATAGGTTATAATTACGATAATATACAATTTTTAAGTTTTTAGCGTAATTCAATAATACAAAATAATTGATAACAATAAATATGTTTCGAAATAGAAATTTTCGGATTAATTTTGGAGACAAGTTTTACATATTTTCTGTAATTTCTAATTTGCGGTGTTTCCTCTCCCTCCCCCTTCCTTTATTATTTTCTAGAACATTATTTGAAGTTCAAATCAGTGCTGCGGGTTTTGTCACCTGCTCCCGAGAATCGTTTATTTTAATGGCATTTTTTTTCTTTCAAATCTAGGTGAAAGCCGAAGCCAATATTTAGTTCGCGTTCAGAAACAAATGCATCGATCCATGAGAAATTGAAACCATATTTCTAGGCTACTCTTTTATTGGTGAACAAAACGAGCTAAAAACTTTCGCCTGCGTATAAGTTTAGTGAATTCGAAATTTCTTCGTAAATAAGAGTGTTTAAAGTACATACAAAAGAATAAAACATGAGACAGAAGAAGGAGGTAATCAAAAATAGAACGGAGATTCATTCACTGATGACAAAAAAAGTTCTGGCTGCTGTTTGATAAAGTGAGTTTCTTTGCTGTACTTTATTAATTTAGTTTATGTTTTGAATATTTATCATATTATATTTCTTAAACGTCGACAATTTAAATTGTCAATTTATTTCCACGCTGTTATTTTTATTTATTGTAAATATTTCAGTGTTAACCGTATAAATTAATTTATTATGAGAAAATATTTTATGTGTAAAGTTTACGGAGCAAACGAGTATATATGTATTAGTACTTTTGAATTCTTCGAGGTAATTTTATTTAAGTTATTCATTAAAATAAAGGATCATTAGAGAAATAATTAAAAGTTTTCGACTACTTGGGTGCAAAGAATTGATGACAGACATATTTACTTTGATTTACTTTATAAATTTCATTAGTAAATTTATGCTCTTGCATCAGGCGTTTAAATCGACAATATAACGTCATTGAACGCAGGGCCGCAACTCTGTTCATCAATTTAAAGAGGAAAGATTGTTAAATTTAATACATTATAGTATAACTAGATGTAGTAAATATTGTTTTACATATTTAGAAAATATCATCTGCAGGTTTGTGGATTATATGGAATCTGTATCCAAATGTTACAATATTTAAAGAAAAGTCACTTTATTGGCATTTTAATCTAGATTTTTTATCAGAGAGATAAGAATATCCTGTGAAAAAGATATACATATAAAGACAGAATTACAGTGTATTTAAGCTATTGTTATTCACTGTTATATTTCAAAAATTTTTATTGTAAGTAGATTTTCAAAATTAACTAATTTAGCAATTCGAAATGAATTAAGTGATCCAAATTACATGATTTTAAATAGGAGTACAATGCAATGGATGATAATAATGATCTTTTAAAATCGATTGCCACAGTAAAGGAAACTGTGCATGCGTTAATTTTGAATGAAAATATTTACCGACATTTAAGGACGTTGGACCCAAGTGTTAAGTTAAAAATTCTATTCTCCATTTTACTCAACGACAAATATTTATAAAGTTTCGATACTTTTTGCATAAAACGAAAAATTCAAAATCTAACTTCAAAATTAAATATTTTCATTTTATTAAAAAATATTTTTATAGAAACAAAATTAGTCTTGAGGGACATTGTTAAAAAGAAACAAACAAGTATTACGTATTATCGTTTACAGGGACATTAGTTATCATGATTGTAAGATATAAAATGTGATAATGCGGCATCCTATATCTTGTAGGAAACTAGAAATTTATATTATTATATTCTAGGATGATAGGAATTTATTTACTTTATAATGCAGTGGATTGCTTTTTAGTCACGATTCAATTAACAAATAAATGTGAGTGATGATAGTTTTAAATTGTGATTCCTAGAATGTGGGAAGATCTCACGATGGAACCGGTCGAACTTTGTCCGGTAATAATAATTTATGTAATGTAGATAGACTCGTTTTATGTCAGTAATTCTGATACATAGTTCCAGTAAATAGGTTTACAATGATTATTTTCAATATGTGATTCACTAAAAAAAATTAGTAATTTGCTTTTTTATTATTCTCAAATTAAGATTTGGAAATTAGATAACAAACAATAATAAAGACTTTGTTAATAACTAAAATGACAAATTCTGCTTTTTCAGAAAGGGGTTTGTTTTTTTATTAGAACATCTAACATTTAATTGAACCTCACACCGGCAATGTTGTTTTTAAAGAAAGAAAAACTTGCACCGACTCAGATGTTTTTTCCTTTATGAGTGAGCAACTTACGGTCTCGTGTTAATTGATTCAAGTTGTTCGTCAATGAGCAAAATAATCTCACGTGATCTGTAAGGTCTTTGAGCACACAAATTTTCATTTTCACGATTTAAAAAAAAAGATTTATTTAGAAAATATTAAAAATATATAAGTAACATAATACTATATCTATAATTTCTTTTTTCAATAATGATTGACGGTACCGATAGTCTCGTTTATTATTTACGATATTAGCATATAGTAAATAATAATATGTAACGTAGTTTATAATATGTGCGTTTTTGTCCTTGGGAAGCATAATACCGGTATTTATTTGAATCACGTGGTCCAAGAAAAGCATTGCTCATATGGAATGAATGAATTCATAAGGAATTAGAATTGATCGACTTTATAGGGATATTCAATATTTAATTGAATTTATTTTAAATTTTAATTTATTTATAAGTCTTAAGGGCGTTGGACCCAAGTTTTAAGCTCAGAATTCTATTCTCCATTTTACTCAATGAAAATTATAGATAAATATTTTTTCGCTCTGTAGCGCTAATCTTTTTTAAAATATAAGACTGCATACAGAGCGAAAAAATATTTAATTTCAATACTTTTTGCATAAAACGACGAATTAAAAATCTAACTTCAAAATTGAATATTTTCATTTTATTTTTAATATTTGAATTAGATATTTTCTCGCTACCCTTAATACTGGATAAGTAAAAGACTTTTTTTCATTTCAGGTGAGACTAGAAGTGCGTGATATCATGGGAAGACCACATTAGTAATTAGGAGCGAAAGATAAAGGATGACGATTAGTTATACAGCTGAAGTTGCTACTTGCAGGGGTCTTGGATGTTTTCTAAAATTATTACTAAGGTAAAATTTTGTTAATTTTACTGATTTTCTAGAAATCGACTAAACCTTGACTAATAGTTTCCATATATTATTCGTATCCTCCTATCTTAAAAGTGGTGTCACGAAATGTCTCGAAAATCTCGCATACATTGTTGTTTCAAACCTGATTGGCTTTTGAATGACTTGAAGTTGAAAGAAGAAAAACAAACTAATGGCGCAAAAAAATTTCAGAAAAACCTTCGAAATGACAAATGACAAACCTGACAACTTTAAAATTCTTTAAACCCCATAAAATACTCTAAAACTCATAGAACTCTCTTGAAATCTTTTAAAATTTGTGAAAACTTGTTAAAATTCTTAAAAACTGTTTAAAATATTCTTTAAATTATACGATAACATTTAAAGTTCCTTGATGTTCTTTAAAATCTAATAAAATTATTATAAATTTCATGAAATCCTTAAAATTCTATAAAATCATCTAAAAATCATAAAATCCCTTAAAATTGTTAGAAATCTCATAAAATTTCACAAAATTCTTTAAAATTCCTTAAAGTTCCTTAAAATACTCTGAAACCCTTTGAAATCTCTTAAAATTCCTCGAAACATCATAAGATTTAAAATCCCTTAAATTCTCTTAAAACGCTGAGAAACCTTTTCAAATCACTTAAAATTTCATGGAAACCTTCGAAATTGCTTAAAATTCGTCAAGATTTCTTAAAACTCCCAAAAACCTCTTGAAATCCCTTAAAAATCCACAAAAATCATTAAAATCACAAATCTCTTGAAATCTACGTCAAAATTAACAAAAATCTCTAAAAATTCATTAAAAAAAACTCTTGGAATTTCTTAACATTTAGAATCTCTTAAAATTCTTAGAAATCTTATCAAATTTCATGAAATCCTTAAAAATACTACAAAATCTTCTAATAATTAGAACAATCTAATAAAATCCCTTACAATTTTACCACAACCTTCGAAATCCTTTAAATTATACAAATTCTTTTAAAAATCATACATGTATAGAAATTCTTTTGAAATCCCTCAATAAAATTATCTGAAAAACTTTAAAATCCTTTAAACCTCATAAAATATTTTAAAACTCATAAAAATCTCTTGAAATCTTTTTAAATTCATGAAAACCTTTTAATATTCCCATCAGAAACTTCTTGAAATGCTTTAAATTTTACAATAACATTTAAAGTCTCTTCACGTCCTTTAAAATCCATTAAAATTATTAAAAATCTCGTTACATTCCATGAAATCCTGAAAATTCTATAAAATCTTTTAAAAATAAGAAAATCCCTTAAAATTATTAAAAAATCTCTTGATTTCTTTTAAAATTTCAGATAATTTCATTGTAATATTTAAAATTCCTTAAAGTCCCTTAAAATTCTTTGAAACCTTTCGAAATGTCTTAAGATTCCTGGAAACTTCACAACAGGATTTAAAATCCCTTAAAATCTGTTAAAACACTCAGAAACCTTTTCAAATCACTTAAAATTTCACGAAAATCTTCGAAATCGCTTAAAATTCGTTGGAATCTCTTAAAGTTCTTAGAAACCTCTTAATATTCCTAAAAATTTCAAAAAATTTAAAATCCCTTGTTAGCTTTAAAAATGCTCTTTAGATTTCATGAATTCCGTTAAAATGTCGCGAAATATCCTGAAATACCTTAAAATTCTACGAAATCTTTTTTAAAATCCTAAAAATCTTTAGAATTTCGTAAAAATCACTTGAAAATGGTCAAAATTCATACCTCTCCAAAAAATGATGTAACGAAATGTCCCTAAAATCTCGGTTAAATTGTTGTTTCAAACCTACTCTTTGAATTTGAATCAGAAAAATTTCATTGATTTTTTAATGACTTGAAATTGTTAGAAATTAAATAAATAATCGTGCGCGTAGCGCACGTGTTGGTCTGCTAGTTATTTTAAAATGTAGAAAAGCTGAAGTTGATATACTTTTCAGGTATGTATTATGTAATTTTTTTAACTTGAAGGCAATCCATTTTTAATTCTCCTGGCTGTGGAAATTTGTACATATTTCCATTTTATGGAAGTTTTTTCCTTCTTGTCAAGATATAACTAGACAATAATTTCCTGAAAAATTCCACAAACTAGAGAGAAACGGTGCTACGTTGGAGAATCTATTAAATAGCTTCACAGCTCCTTCCTAGAAAATTACTACAATTGTGTAACCAGATATAAAAATTATGAGTCTGTCCAAAAAAATCTAATGTCACTTCTAACTTTTTTTTTTATAAATTACGACCGCGATTTTTCAATTGGTTATATAGTGTTTTGATTCTTAAATATGTTATCCTTGAATTTTCAATATTTTTCAAGATGTATCTGAAAATGAAAAAATTTTTGTATACTTCGATTCAGAATGATCTGAACTATGGTAAGTGAGTTATTATTATGTACGCGAATAAAATTGTTAAAAGACAGCTGTCTCAACTGTTTTACGATTTTGAAATCGTAAAAAATCTTTTTTTCTATTTTCAAATAGAAACACGATTTTAAACTCGGCGAATAATTATCTCAAAGCTGCGGCTCGATAAAATTATTAGTCATGAATTCTCCAAAGTTTTTTTCTGACGTATGAGATGAATGATGTCATTCACACAAGTGATAAAATTTTGAGTAAACTTCTTTTATTTGCACCTGGAAATGTTTAGATATTCTTAAATTAGTTTTGGTAAAAATCTTTTTTCTGAAAAATATTGAATTCAAGAACATTTTTTTACTTAAAATTTAATGTTTAAAAATCTGAGTCAAAATTGAAATATTATATTATTTAAAAATGTTGAATTTTAGTTTAAGGCCAACTGATAAAAATTCGACGACCTCTTTGATCAATTATGAATGACAGTACCCTCTTATTTGATAAAATTAATATTTCCGATTGCACCAGTTTATATCAGGCCTAAATACGAGTTTAATATTTTTATTCGAAATTTTTATCTTATTCGAATTTTTTTTTTATTTACTGCGAAAGTCTCGGATTGGAAATTCATTCCGAAACCATCTGAATCATTTCAGAATTTTTATCTGAACCAAACAGTTTCATTCCGATCTAATCCGCAGGAAGTTTTCAATCCAAATCAATCCGATGCCCATTAAAAATCAATCCGAATGAAACCGGTCAATCCGAATTAATCAAAATTCATCCGAACTTTCAATCCAAATGATTCTGTTCAATCCGAACTTTCAATCAGAATGAATTTGGTCTATCCGAATCAATCCGGTTTATTCCAAAAATGCAGATCAATTCTGATTCACTCGGATTGAAAATTCGGATTAATTTGGATTGTTCGGATTGACTGGATTCATTCGGATTACAAATTCGGATTGATTTTGAATAGGCTTTAAATGGAATACGGATTAGATCGGAATACAATTGTATGGTTTCTGTTGCAAATTTGTTTGCACGTATAAATGTTTAATTTCATATTTAAATCAAGGAAGGTCAGGGACTCGTGAATGGATGTCATCAATAGATCTCATAGATGTGGTTTTCTTCTTCAAGGCTTTCTATCGACAAAGACCTTGATAAATGAATTGTTCCTTGTAGTAGGATTCGAGATTTTCAAAAATTACATCATGACCAAACTTATATAGACCGTTGACGTAATTATACTATACCTCGGTTTTCTATTCGTGCCAAATTTTCACCATTTAGCTCTTGAAGTAAACTTGACAAATACCTTCCAGTCATATAAAAAACGATTACCAGGGTTACTACTATTATATTCAATGAAGTAGAACTACCTTCTGAAAAAGAGTTAATTCATTGATTTTATTACATATATTGAAAATTGTAACTGAACTTGTATATATTATTTTTTTATTTTTAGATGTTTAGATTTTTTTTAGATGAAAATAAAAATGTTTTCGGAAATAAAGTAAGACTTCTTTATGTACAGATAAATGAATGAATGAGTAAACTCTTTAATCTTTTCAAGAAAATATTCTTTAAGACATATTTCCGAAGATTCAAGATTGTGAAATAGAATTGTTCTTGGAATACATCAAGTTTAATATCGCGTGTCTATTACTGCTTTAGTTAACTGCATTTTGTAACGTGTCACGCAAAATTAGATTCTTTTCGTTTCCCATTTGATCGAATATACCTCTCGAGAATTTCCAACGGCTCAGAAAAGAGAACGATGGGTATCTTTATTTTGCTTTTGCTAACTAACTTTTTCTCATTTTCCTTGACCCTTTTAGTTTTTGCAAAATAATTGGACAAAAGGGGAATAATAAGTTGACATCATTATTTTACTTTCAATAATTTCTTGTTGCAAACAGAATTTCCTGATCTATTTACTGTTGATATTGAAAAAAAAAGAATTTACTAGCAATAAAATTAATACTTTGAATTCATTTTCTCTTAATTTAATGGCGAAAAAAATTGCAAGTCAAGCTAATACAAAGTTGTAGTTACAAGGGTTTTATTTGTTTCGAATTTATTTGTAGTGAATAAATTTTGCCAGATGTAAGATTGCGAGATGCCAGCACATGATTTCTAGTCCGGTGCTCATAGACACTTTGTCGTCGGTTTATTTTGAAACGCATGACGAACCTGGCTTAATGTCAGATACTGAGTTCGTCTACCGCGCTTTGAAAATGAAACGATTTCTAGAATCAAATTGTAGATTTATTGATTTTATACTCTAAATCCACAACTTGATTAAGAATACATGATTTATCCTTTAAGGGCGTTGAACCTAAGTGTTAAGCTAAAAATTCTATTCTCCATTTTACTCAACGACAAATATTTATAAAGTTTCGATATTTTTTCTATAAAACGAAGAATTCAAAATCTGACTTCAAAATTCAATATTTTCATTTTACTTAAAAAATATTTGAATTAGATATTTTCTCGCTCTGCGTGCATAATTCTTGTTAAAAATTGATTAATTCTACAGAGGGAAATAATTTCAATTTTAATATTTGTCAAGTAAAATAAATAAATCGAATTTTTAGATTGGAACTTGGCTCTAACACTCTTAAAAAAGAGTGTTTTTAATGAAGATAGGAGACTTCAGCGAATGCTTGAAAAGTGTGGCATCATTTTTCTGACAAGAAAAATCCATACTTGGAATTTTTATCAGTTGGATCAAAGACTGATAAAAATTTACGAAATGCGACTTCAATTACTTTACAAAGTGTCTTATTTTATAGAAACGGGACTTCTCAGATTAAATTCTTTTCATTTATATATTTATTAGTAGAAATTTACTCGGCGTTGCCCGGAATTTTAAGAGATTTCATCAGACTTCAAGACATTTTTTATGATTTTAAAGAACTTTAATGAATTTTAAGAGATTTCATGATATTTCAAGGTATTTTAAAGAATTCCAAGGGATTTTAAGGAATTTCTACATACATATTTTTAAAAAATTTCTTAAAAAAAATATATTTGGAACGTCCCTTAGACGACATTATCAGGAATACCGACCGCATACAAAACAATCAAGGAAAATTAAAATCCAAAATACCATTTTTGAGTTATAGCCAAAATACCATTCTTTTGAAATTTTGCTTCTTTCAAACCTTTAATAAAATAGTCTCAAATCTGTAAAGTGCATAAAGCGGTCTCGAGCGCCGTCGGTGCACTTTATTTAATTTCTCGAAAACAAAAAAAACGACATCTTGTATGAGGAATGATAAAATATTAAAATTTTATGTAATTGTAGAATTTGTTATTTATTGTTTCAGATGGCGAGCAAGTATTTATAAACTAGTATGGCTGGATCTAGCCCTCTTCCTTTTTATCTACTACTCCCTTTCGGCGGTTTATCGTTTTTTGCTCGACGAACACCAGAAAAAAATATTCGAGCACATAGTCGAATATTGCAACGAACATGCAAATTACATCCCATTGGCATTCGTCCTGGGTTTTTATGTCACAATTGTCATGAACAGATGGTGGAGTCAATATACATCGATTCCATGGCCAGATTCGATAGCAGTCTACGTATCAGCAACCATTCACGGGAATGACGAAAGAGGAAGATTAATGAGACGTACTATCGTCAGGTTTGTTTTTCAATAAATCTTTTTATTGTATCTCCTTCACGTAAATTAAAGACTATTTTAGAACTTAAATTTTTTAATTACATATTTAATTTTAAATTTCTTTTTCCAGGTATGTGTGTGTTTGTTTGACTCTCGTTCTGGCGAATGTTTCTCCTCGGGTGAAAAAGCGATTCCCAACGATGGAACATTTTGTAGATTCCGGTCTATTGCTGGAAAACGAGCTCTCAATTTTCCAAAGTTTAAACCAAAAATTTCCAAAGCCCAGTAAGCATTGGCTGCCAATTGTCTGGGCCTCGAGTATTGTGACTCGGGCTAGGAAAGAAGGTAGAATACGTGACGACTTCGCAGTAAAGACGCTGATCGATGAGTTAAATAAATTTCGAGGAACTTGCGGAAGCCTCATACAATATGATAACATCAGTATTCCCCTGGTTTACACCCAGGTTGTAACGCTTGCAGTTTATACGTACTTCCTATCGAGTGTAATGGGCGGGCAGTGGGTTCAGAATAAACCCACGGCGACGATTGATCTTTACTTTCCGTTTTTTACGGCTCTTCAGTTCTTTTTTTACATGGGCTGGCTCAAAGTCGCAGAAACTCTTATCAATCCTTTCGGAGAGGACGATGATGACTTCGAAGTCAATTGGATCATTGACCGAAATCTTCAGGTAAAAGACTCATTAAATTTATTTTTTAAGTTAGGTTGCTATTGAGTTTAAAAATTCTGGGAAAATCAGAACATTTTTTCACCGTCTCTTATTATAGATATTCAGAGTGGCGACTTGACTAACAAACCGGGAAATGAACGGGAATTCAATTAAAAAACCGGAAGTTTACTTATGATAGTTATAACTTATGATATTTTATTTCTTTTTTCCTAGCAGATGTAATTAAAGATTTTCAAAACTTAACTAATTTTCAGAAAATAATATATATTTTTAA
>CAJFCO010018406.1:0-21980 GCA_904066015.1 Synergus gifuensis | reverse complement strand
AATAATAAATAATAATAATAACAGTTTACAGTTATATTGATGTTTAATTTTGTTTTTGTTTTCTAAAAAAAATATCGCATTTATAGTTGTACAGTATTATTTTAAATAACCGATTATGTAATAATAATAAATAATAATAATAACAGTTTACAGTTATATTGATGTTTAATTTTGTTTTTGTTTTCTAAAAAAAATATCGCATTTATAGTTGTACAGTATTATTTTAAATAACCGATTATGTAATTAATTATTAAATTAATTGATTAATTGTCATAATAAATTATTTAATTGTTTATATGAACTATAAATTTCGTAATTTTTTTTAGAAGGTGAAACCTTGCTTAAACATTTATACAACTGTAAATGTAGTAAATTTTTAGAAGAATTTAATTACCTACCTACTGGTTTTATATATATATAACGCAAAACATGTCCTAACAATTATATAGATTACAGTAAACATATTTTATTAAAATTAAAAATAATAAAAACAAATAGGTACGAATCGTCCGCTTTAATTTTGAGCAATACTATTGCTCAAAATTAAAAGCATCAAAGCTTTTACGTTTCAAAGAGTATGAATTCATGTTATGCTGACAGGTATGAATCTACAATCCATATTCATTACCTCTCTTGTGTCACAAGAGACGCTTTGAATTTAAATCTGACTCCTTTGCTGAACATGTATGTATTTCGCAATTCTCTAACATGTTTAAAATTGGCCTATTATTATCTACTAGAATTCTACTACATGGTATCTAAATTCTTATAATGTTTTAAAATGAAATGAAATAAAAATATCTATTAAAGCGCCTTAAAAATAAATTAAAAGGTCTTAAAATTATTAAAATAAAATTCTTTCTTGCAGGTGAGTTATTTAATCGTTGACGAGATGCATCATGAGCATCCGGAGTTAATTCGTGATCAGTACTGGGAGGAAGTATTCCCTATGGAGTTGCCCTACACAGCAGCTTCGGAACCTTTCCGAGAGGAACATCCTGAACCTTCAACAGCAAATATCCAACTTACAGCAGCTCAACAAGAAGTTTTACCTTCCTCTGTCCGAATTGATGAAATGGTTCCACCCGATTATCAGCAAAAACAGTTCCGATCCGATATTGCTGAAGATTCCATCTCCGGGATACATTTTAATGTCGGAAAAATGTCAAGGTAAATCTTCAAGTCCGTAAATACAAATGAATAAGAATGCTTCGGAAGAATTTCTACAATTTTCTCTCAGCAGTGTTTACAGCTCAAAAATAAATCATCATCTTCTAATTGCAATTATGAAACCTTGTTACGTATGTTTTAGGAGCGCAAGTAGAATCAGTAATAGAGATAGAAATATGAGTGGCGGCTCGACGCCAAGTATTATTGGAGGATCCATGCCGAGGGTGGGAAGTGTTTCTAACGTCTTTAAGAGAATATTTAGCAAGGAGGATAGACCTGATGGAACAAGTGGTAGTGGAACGAAAACACCAGGTAGACTTACTAATTCGAGCTCAGCTGCTTCTCTTCAGAACCAGCGAGTACCTGGTTAGAAAAATTGATGTTTAAATAATAGATATATTCTATTATTTTACTAGTCCATTTTGATATATGTGTGTTCTGATTTTATTCAGGGATTTTAAATTATTTTTTTGTTCTTTTCTTAGCAGCAGGAGGATCGATGAGGATAGGAGTGATTGAGGAAGTGGACGAGCAGATGACAATGACATCCATGCGACCAGAAAATCGACCCCATGTACAGAGTATTTTCCCTCAGGGACCACCTCCACCAAGTGCACCTATGGATGTTCCTGGGTCCAACCGTACCAATCATATTGCACAGCATCTCTCCAGTAGTGCTCCTGCTGGTCCTGCTAGGTCTCGAAGCAGTAGTATCGTCTCTCGACCAAATGCTAGGTAGGGATTAGTGGAATTAATTAAATGTTCAGAAATTTTGAAGTCTCAATTAATTTAATTTGCAGACATCAACATTCGACTCAATCTGCGAGGTCCAGTGCAGTTTACGACCCGGTTCAAGGTTTTATCGGTGATTTAAATGAAGAAGACAGAGATAACGAAAGTATTGCTAGTTCGAATCAATCGAGCGATGTCTCCGCTGACGAATTCTCGAAGCTAAAATGCGAAAGACAAAAGGAGCGAAACCAAAAAGCCCTCATTAAACTTGTAAGAAGCATAAGCAGTAATAGAGCAAGTGCAGATTCAATGGATTTTGGCGATACAGAAACTCTTATTCTCACAGAGCTTGCAAACTCCTCGAGAATCGCCATGCAATCAGCTAAACAGGAGAACAACGAGTCAGGTCCTGTATAGCCTAAATCTAAATCTAAATCTAAATCTAAATCTAAACCTAAAGGATATTCTGTTGTACCCTTGAAGGAAACACCTTTGTGATTGAGAGACACTTGTTTTCAAGTGCCATATTTTTTACCCAAATATCATACCACTCTTTTTTTAGAGCACTATTTAAATTATTAATTAAACTAAGAAAAATATTTAAATAATGCTGATTCTTAAATCGCCATTCCTTTTCTAGATTAATTTTGTAGATCAACAAATTTAGCTGAATTGAAAATCATTTAATATCATTGTTAATAATTTTAAGAAATTCAGTGGATCCATTTTTATGCACTGGTTTCCACAATAATTCTCTCCGGTACTTAATATTTATAATAATCACAGTTAAAATTGCACGAAAATATTCAAAGCTTTTTTCTTCTCTTTCATATTAGGGAAGAATCTCGCTCTATCTGATTTTGTTATTTTATTTGTTAAGGATATAGAATTAAGGAACTTTTTGTAATTTTACGAAGACGCTTTCGTATATGAAGGGATTTATTATTTTTAAAGTTAACGATGCTCTTTTTACAAGCGCAGCTTTTTTACACCACGAAGCCTTTTCTGGAAAGTATATTTTACGCTCAGATACATACAATATTTTTTAATCGCACCGAAAATAAATCCCTTCGCTCGACGCGAAATTTGTACAAATTATACCTTTTAAGTAGAAAAGCTTTAGTTTTACCGAATTCTGCAGCTAAGTAGGTAGAAAATTAGAATCTATGCTTTATTAGTACAGAAGGCTTTCTGCACCTTCTGAATTTATAATTTAAATTTCCACGGACCTATGCGAGTTTCTTTCATATTAATCGTTCGTTTTTTTTTTCTTAAATCAACATACGTATTTTTCAAGTTTACCGTGCCTTTGCTATTTGCTATAAACTAGAATTTTTTATTGAGGTTTAAATACTCTTTATCAAAAGTCGATATAAAGAATAAAAACGCACATTCCGAACTTAGTTTCCGGATTGAAAAGCAAGCAAGTTTGAAGTTCCGTGTGAATATGAATGTAACAGTATTAATTGTTTTGTAAAATTGAGTCAGATTTTTTATTGTTCTGTAAAGAGTCAATTGTTATTTTTATTCGATGGCTACGCTACGAATCCACATCTTGGAATCAGATTATCCTGCGTTCATTCATTATTGATAATTTTTGGCGAATTTACAAAACGTTATTTATGTATACATTTCAATTTCTAAAACTATTTGCTCTTGTAAGTTGAGTTTCATATTTTCGAAAAGCATCTACGACGACCATGTTTTTATTCAGAAATCATTACTTTTGTAATAAATTTATGGCTAGTCGATAAAACCAGAAAGGAGAGGTTCGTTTTTAAGCCAAGACAAATTTAGTTTCTTTTAGAATGTTTAGAAAATATTTATAAAATTGGAAATTGTAGAATGCGACGAATTAAATATATTTTAGCATGCCTTTCATATAACCATTAGGTACGAAGTATAATTTTGTACTAATTAGAATTTTTTTAAACTGGACTAGTGAAATGGAATTTTTCCATTATCATGTAAAATAATGTAAAGAAATTTTATAAATTTAGAAGTTTGAAATTAGAAAAGGCATTTTCGTCGCTTGAAGTTAATTAATGTGTCTGTTCACAATTTTCTTCAGTGCTTATAAAAAAAGTAGAACGACACATAATAGGACAATACATTCCAACGAAAGTTGTGGTGCTCGACAATGTGCAAAACTTTTAAATCATCAGCCATTGTTTAACAGTATTACCGTTGAAATAAATTAATAAACAATTGCTATTTTGACGGAACCATCGGTCCATTATTTGCCTCTGCGAAAGCCGTTTGAAAATAGATTAAATTTTACAATTTAATTTATTTTTCAAGTTTGCTAATTCAAAATTGTCTTTTGGATTGGAGAAAAGCATTTAGGTGTTAAGTAGAATCTGAGATTTGGAATACTTTATATTTTAATGTTAAATTATTTTTATGTATAATCGTGTTTCACAATTCAGTCTAATTTCAAAACCTCAACGAACCGGTCCTTGTTACAAAAATCTTTGTAAGTGTGTTCATATTTGAGTTTTAGATTTGCATATTTAGCTGCGAAGAATTGTATATATTCGGAATGAGCGGGATCTATTTCCATAAAAAGTCGACCACCAGGCTTTAATGCATTCGCAGAGTAATTTAGAAGTGGTTTTATTAGTTTTAAACCGTCGTTTCCTCCGTCTAAAGCTCTTACGTCTTCGTATCTGAAATTGTAATGTCAATTAATTACAAAATTCGTCTATTTGTAATATTTTTGTCTTTAAAATTCTAATTACAGTTTAATTTCCGGCATTAACTTGAAAACTTGTTTTGTGGGCACATAGGGCGGGTTACTGACAATGAAATCAAAAGTCTCGGTGTTTAAATCTGTGCTTTTTGCCTCCGGTGAAACTTCGATTTGTGCATCTTCTTGCAAAGTTGCATTCACGACAGTCAGTTGATTTTGGAGACCTAAATTTTTGGCGTTTTCCAGAGTCAATGCACAAGCATGAATATTGGTGTCAATAGCCAAAACTTTTATCTGAAAATGATAAAAACTGAATGATAAATAGGTATTTATTTTGTCAAGGAAAAAAAAATTGTTAGGGAAATGAGAGTAGCTGTCAGGGAAAATAGAAATTGATCTACATATTTGATTAATTAATTAATGTTTTCTCTATGAGGAAGAAAATCATATTGAAGCAAAGTGCTCATTGAATGAGCACAAAAGTTAATACAACTTCACAGCTAGTTTAAGATTTTACCTTGTTACAGGCATGTAAAAGTGCTAAGGAAATGGCACCTGAACCACATCCAACTTCCAGAATTCTACAAGAGTCGAAATTTCCTGAAGATATTCGCTTTAAAACGAAATCCACTAATATTTCAGTCTCTGGTCGAGGAATGAAAACTGGTGGTACTAATTTCAAAGTGATATCTCGAAAGTCCCATTCTCCGATAATATACTGAACTGGCATTCTGAAAACAAGATTTCTGTTTAATTATTGTTTCATTCTAGATAAGAATTTTCTTGATTAAGAGCAAGTCAACGATTTTTGCTTCCTCATAAAGGAAGCTTTGTAGTGGTGACAAAATCCAGTTTCCTAAAAAAGGTTTTTTTCAACATATTTTAAGGTCAATATATCTAACATGATGTCCTGAAAAATTGTCCGGATGTATGTGTGTGTGTATGTGTGTACGGATGTATGTCACGATCCAGCAATTTCTTGAAAACGCGTAGAGATAAATTGATGAAATTTTGCATAGTTATTCCACTATATACCTAGTTGAATTTCTTACAAAGGTTTAACAAAATATTTAATTTTACAAGTTTTATGTACTTTTACAATTTTCGTAAAATTCATTTTTTCACTATAACTTCTCAAATAATCAAAATTCAAAGATGATGTAAGGAAAACGTAGATTCCTTGTGTCGAAACGAATCGATTGACCTATATTATTAATGCATTTCATTAAAAAAATAACAAAGTTATGGTTAATTGTATTTTTAAAAATTAATTTTTCGACTATAACTTTTCAAATAATCAAAATTTTGACTTGACGTAAGGAAAATAAATGTTCTTTGCATCGAGACGAATCGATTGGTCTATAATATTATTTCATTTCGTTGAAAAATAACAAAGTTATGGTTCTATTTAATTTTAAAAAATTAGTTTTTCAACTATAACTTCTCAAATATTCAAAATTCAAAGCTGACGTAAGGAAAATAAAGGTTCTTTACGTCGAGATGAATCGATTGACCTATAAGATTAATGCATTTCATTGAAAAATAAGAAAATTGTGCTTTATTGTAATTTTTGAAAATGAATTTTTCGAATATAACTTCTCAAATCAAAATTTAATGTTGATGTAAAGAACAATTAATGCTTCCTCTATGAGGAAGCAAAGTGCTCATTGAATGAGCACAAAAGTTGATACAACTTCACAGCTAGTTAATATTGTTTTTCTATCTGTCTTTTTAAAATTATTCATTAATTTGATTTGAATTTGCTAGTCAATTATTTTTAAAAAACGTTAATTATCAGTTAATTATACAGGGGCGGGTCCAGAGAAGGGCCTGTAGGGGCATCTAATAATTACTTTTCCCTCTCCACTCTTAAGGTTTCGATTGTTGTATAGTAAACTTCAATTACCTTTTCTGAAAATTTCAAGTCTGAGCCTTTTTTTGGGGGAGGGGGATGCTCCTCCTGGTTCCGCCTCTGTAATTATAATCTCAGAGGAAATAAGAAAAATTTCATTTAGAAACTTATTTTTTTTTTTATCATTTCAGTAAAATAATTTGAATAGTAGTTTTATGAATAGAGACTTATCTCTTCTAAGGAAATGTAAACAAAAGTTTACTATATTCAGGTTTTTATTAAATATGTTTTACCTTGACAATCTGCATTCGCAGAGCATATCCAGTTTTTCTAACTCGTCTGGTGTGAGTTCTTTTTCTTGTAGACTTGAAAGGTCCATTAACTGATAAATTATTTTTTAGAAACGTTAGATTTCTATTAAGGGTGTTGCAGCCAAGTTTTAATCTAAAAATTTGATTTCTTCATTTTACTCTACAAATATAATATTAAATTTTGAATTTTTTTCCTCTGTAAAATTAATCAATGTTTAATTAGAATTATGGGTACAGAGCGAGAAAATATCTAATTCAAATATTTTTTAAATAAAATTAAAATATTGAATTGAATTGAATTTAGATTTTGAATTCTTGGTTTTATGCACAAAGTATCGAAATTAAATATTTTTTCGCTCTGTATGCAACCTTATGTTTGAAAAAAATATTTATCTATAATTTTCGTTGAGTAAAATGAAGAATGGAATTTTGAGGTAGGGATCGGGTAAGTCTTACATGACCTTAATACTATTAGGGTCCAACGTCCTTAAAGAAAATTTGTGTTCTAATGTTAAATTAATTTTTAGTTTTAAACTCGGAGTTTAATTTAATATAAAATATTCCAAAATGAAAGAGAAGGGATTATTTAGTTATTTACTGAAATTATACATAAATTTTTCAAGTGAAATTATAAATTCAAATTTAAAAACAGATATTTCAGAAAAGAAATTATTTCCCAGGAACAAGAAACCGATTAGAAAATTTGAATCGGTCGGAGGCTTTCGTCAATCTGCATTTTTAAAAAATAGGAAATTTCAGATTAAATATTTAACAAGGTAAATTATTTAAAAATTTATTTACTTTTAAACACACTATACTGATTTGTAATTTTATATTCAATTGAAATCGGATTCAGTGTTGAATTCGGATTTTGATAAGTAGAAACGTTTTAAAAAATTGAAAATTGTCTTTGAAATATGTATGTGTGGTTAAAAATTTCGATCTGATTGAAAAATGCATAAAAAGAATTAAAAAATTTCTGATCAATCGCCCGGTAAGAAGGCTTACATTAAAAGGTATTGAAAAATTTCATGTTTCCAATGACGACGTGCCAGTTAGAAAATTCTTTTCAATCCCTTTCTTGTCCTCGTGTTTTAATCTCTGCAATAGTGCAAATTATGTCTTAAATTGTATCCCTTTCAGTACCTATTGACGAAAAGATTTTTGTGAATACTTTTGGAAACCACAATGCAACTTTGAAACACAAAATTTTGTATCCCTTATAAGTTTGCACTTTTAGATATTTTTATTCACCGTTTTTTGAATAATTATGAAGTAAAAATCTTTTAAGAACTCAGTATTAGTCATTTTTCGTTGTCGGTATATTGATTTCCACTCGTATAGTAGTGGTACAAAATAATTAAAAATTTTTTTTTCACGATTTTATATTTCTCAGATGGATAGAATTTAAACAAAGCGAGTGTTTTACGATAAAATAACGTATTGTTGTGCACATTTCTAATAGAATTTGCAATTTTCATGCCTTTGGAGCATATTCTAATGCATTAAGCAAAAATTCGATTCTTTATTTATTTGAGGTTATTTTCGGAAGCTCCAAGCGTTATTGAAAAATATTGGAACCTTATTTTTCTCGACGTTTAATCGGGAATTAAAAATGAAGGACAAAAAAGGTATTGTTAGGAATTGACAATTTTCAATACCTTTCAATGTAAGTGTTCTTACCGGGCGGAGAGGTTTATGATAAAATGTTGAAACCTGATTAAAATTAAAAAAAATCTATGTACTAAAGCGACTAAACCCTAAAGCTTGGGATTGAAATTATTCTTCCTTTCGCTGTTTCTTTTTTTCGGAGTTATAAATATTTGTTTACCTTTTTTTTGCCAATTACATGAGCAACAATATGCTCAATTGATTCGATTGGCTCAGGAATGTTTTCGTTTTCAAATTTTTTACGCCAGCGCCCCACAACGTGACCAACTGTATTATTTTTGTTATTTATCGAGCACAGTTGACAAACACTTTGTAGAAATATTCGTTGAAAACTCGATTTTTGATTAAACCTCAAATTAATAGAAATTGGCGTGATTCTTAGAAATTTTAAGGCTGACATGTTCGTCAAACTAGAGTTACTGTAACGCAAACTGCGCAAAAACCTCCTTCAAAATTTAACTTCAATTTTACTACATACTCTCCTTATATTTCACGTGATGTCTTGACACGAGAGGAAAAGTGAAAACACATTTGTATTTTTAATTTTTCTGATTGAGAAGATCATTTTGCCATCTATTGGTCCATTTTCAAAGTATTACGTATTTTCAATCGCGCATGCGTTACATAAATTGCGCATGCGTATTGCACATAAAATAATATTTTTTGCATTTTAAACTGCGCGCCAATAGAAACCAATCAGCTACCGAAGCGCAACGCATGCGGAGTGGTATCAAGTGAGATTTTAGGTGCATGCTGGTTGATATTGGGAACGTTATTATTGGGAACATCAAATGTATCTGAATTTGCTCAAATGGTAAGTAACACATGCCCTTAAAGAAATGTGACTTCAATATACCAGATGACGCTTATTTCGCGCATGCGCATGCATTCGCACAGCTGATAGCGGGTTTTCGCTGCCATGACAGTTAATGACAGTTTGTCGTTAGTCGTGCGTCAGTAAACGTGTCGTGTGTTTTTCGCGTGTGAAATCTTGTTTTAACCGGCGAACCTCGTCTCCTAAAACATTTGCGGAGGTCAGCTCACGTTCCAGTCTATTTTTCGACTTGAGGAATCTTCCTTGAGGAATCGTCTTCAGTTGACAACACGCGGTCTTCGTGAATGACGGTGGGAGTGTTGTGACGTTCGGAGCTGTCAGTTTCAACCTCCAAAGTGCGGAATTCCTGTGCTAAAAAGCTCTCCTGTTTTCATCATTTAATTATTAGGAACCTAACCTCAACATTAAACATCACAAAATAATCAAAAGACCATTTCGTGTCCACTTGTCATTGACACGTAACTTTGGAGCGAAAAAAAAAACATTTTTGATTATTGTTTTGAGTTGCAGGTAATATCCAGTTTTGATTTGTGAGAAAAGTATTGTTGACACGGAGTATAGTATTTTTGAGCTCGCGTCCAGGGGAGAGGAGTTTTTATGGTAATTTTAATTTTAAGTAAGTAAAGGCGGGAATGTTGCGGTTGTTTTATCGCGTTGTCCTCTGCGATTTTGTGGAATTAAATGCTGCGCCCTGAAAGAGGAGCGCCGCCTCCGCCCCGGGAAAGCTCGTCTGGCCGGTTCACGCCCTTCGAAGATTTTGGAGCAAGCACATCCGTGCTTATTATTATTATTATTGCACATTATTCGTTGAGGGTTAGTTAACCCTGGTGCCGGAAGTGAAATTGAAGTGTTTTGTGTAATAAAATCTAAATAAAAAAAATAGTTTGTCGGGATCTTTGAGGATCTTTTGACAGATGTGATCTATGATCTTAAAAATCGTCGAGGGGTGGGTAATGTCTGCTGAGAATCATCGTTTCTTGTCTGGAAAAGTTTAAAGTGTGTGCGTGTGAGAGAGAGTATTTTTTTGAAAGTGAAAGGAAATGTTCAATTTTATGAAGAAAGCTACGGAGAAGGAAGATAAGGAGAAGCGGAAACGTGAGAAGAAGGAACGAAAAGATGTGAAAAAAAGAGATCGTGGCAGTATGTCTGCTGAGGAGCTTCTGCGTCTCGACGAGGTGAGGTTTTGTTTTGTTTTTCCAAGGTCACGTTACGATTGACTGCGGAAAGAAGGGGTTAGGTGACGTTATTCATTCAGGAATTTACTATGTAGTAACTTGCACCAACTTTCAAATTTACATTTTTACATTCTCATCAGAGAAGGTATTAGATTTGTGTAAAATTTGACGCCCTCAGTTTTTGTCAAATGTCCACGTTTTGGGACCCCCTGAACTCGAAAAACATGTTTTTACGAATGTGTCTGTCTGTCTGTCTGTGTGTCTGTGTGTCTGTCTGTAGATTTTTAGTTTGTGAGCACGATAACTTTCGAAAGAATTGACCGATTGGATTGTCCTTTGGTATACTCTTTTAGTGTCCTAAAATCAAGGTCAAGTTCGTTGGCCAGCCATTCTGGATAAAAATTCAAAAAGTTGGAGCATTTTGAAAAATTTTGGAACCACTTTTTTTTTAATCTAAAAATTCTAATGACGTACATTCGTAGTGCTAAAAAAGTCGAACAATTTTTCTTAATGACTTTTTTGGATAAAAAAAAATTGAAAGACTTATAACATTTTGAAAATCCAAAAAAATGAAAGAAAACTTAAATTAGAAGCCAAACAACGCACGATATGAAAAAAAGTCTAAAGATGAAAAATGTTTCTTTTTGAACGCCCTATAGGATCCGCATAACAACTTTTTGAATTTCCTTAAAAAATCGAAAATTCAAATTTTGAGCCAAAAAACGCGAGATGCGGAGAAAATGATAAGAAACATAATTATTCGCCTTAAAAAGATCTACAAGTTCTCTTTTGGCCATTTTTCAATAGGATGAGTAGTTTTCGTTTTAATCGTGAAAAATATTGTTAAACAGAGCCGAGCGCAGAGCGCGAGGTTTAAATCAAATATCGAGCGCGAAGCGCGAGTGCCCTGATGAGAATCCATAAGAGCAAATTATTTATACCAATTATACATTCATTATAATAAATATTTTTAGCTAATAAGAGTCAATAAACCTTCGTCTGCATGAGACGAAGATTTATTGTCTCTTATTTACTAAAAATATTTATTATTATGAATGTATAATTGGTATAACTAATTTTCTCTTATGGTAAAGTATTACATGCCCTTAAGGTCGATAGAACCTTAAGTAAATTAATTAACTTCTACGTTTAAAGCTGTAACTTAATTTAATTTAAATTTAATTTAATTAAATTTTAAAAAATATATAAAAATATAAATTACAAATATAAAAAAATAGATTAAAATATAAAAGCATAAATTATATATAAAAAATATATAATTTAATTAAATAAAAAAAAAACATATAGGTTCAAGCGTCCTGTAAAGCCACCATGTATTACCGTTACCTATTAAACGGAAGTATAAAGAACAGTTACATTGTTTAAAATTATAGTCAGGATTATAAGACCTCATTTTAATTAAAAGAAGTTTAGTAAGCTTATTTAAATTTTAAAAGAACTCATATTATTATACATTTCAGCTAATTTATGGTATATATTAATATCATTTTATGCTTATAGATATTTAAATTTATAGAACAGAGTAAGTTGTTTCTACGTTACTGTTTCAAAGTTCCTGAGAAAATATTCCCTTCTTTCCCACCTTGTTTAATGGCCAATGGTGCATTTCGCATAGAATGAACAAGTCGGTTTATAAAAGCTAGTATTGTCAGACATAAAAGGCGAAAAAAACACAATTATTATATGAAACTTTGGGCGTATTGTGGGTGGATATGATGAGCGCATATATCATCGCGAATACTGTCTGATAAGATACTTTATAAAAGCACCGGTATTTTCCACCATGGAACTTTACGCCACTTATCTCTTTACTCTTTCGCATTAAAAATATAGAGTAAAAGTAAATATATATATACGATAGTCTCAAAATATTTTCTTGAACATAAAAGTGAATTATTATTTTTATTACCATAAATTGGATATGAATTTACCTCTCACTGATAACTTTAGTTATTTTGATATATTTACTTATTGATTGATATTGTTTTCACTCTCTTGATAAATGTATTCGTGTAGATCTTCGTACGAAACACAAGAAGGATCTACGAGATTTTATCAGGAGTTCGAAATAATGCTGATAAAGTAGTACGTCAATTGTGGATGAATATTCATACAGCTATATTAGAAGATTCATGAATATCAATGTGAAAACCAGATAGGCTATTCATAATGGAACAATAGTAGTATCTTTTTCATACTAATTTTTCACTTTTTATTACCAAGTAACCTTCAATTTAGATCCATATTTTGATTAATTCTTTATCAAATCCCTTTAAGGGTGTTGGAGCCAAGTTCTAATCTAAACATTCGATTTCTTCATTTTACTCAACAACTATTAAATTTGGAATTTTTTTCTCTCTGTAAAATTAATCAGTTTTTAACTAGAATTATAGGTACAGAGCGAGAAAATATCTAATTCAAACATTTTTTAAGTAAAATGAAAATATTGAATTTTGAAATTAGATTTTGAATTCTTATTCGTTTTATGCAAAAAGTATTGAAATTAAATTTTGTTTTTCCTCTGTATGCAGTATTATATTTGAAAAAAGATTAACGCTACAGAGCGAAAAAAATATTTGTCTATAATTTTCGTTGATTAAAAATGGAGAATGGAATTTTGAGCTTAAGGAGGTTCTATCGTAAAACGAATTAACGGTCAGAAAAAGATGAAACTTGAAACATAGTTAGTTAAATGCATTTAAAATAATCAGTTAAATTTTTAAGATTCTGGGGTACCTAGGAGCTAAGATATTTTACTAAATATTTTCCGTCATTTAACATGTACTCTTATGGAAAACTACCTTTTCATTGCATTCAATTACCCACCACACATTTATTAACGGTTAAATATCGATGAAATCTTTTATAATAGTGAGACAAAAATATAAAAAAACATTTTTAGCTTATAATATTGTTAGAAGGGTACTTTTAAATCAATGAAAATGTAAATAAATGTTATAAAAATCATGATGTTGAGTAGGCTTGGCAACACCGCACATCGCATCCGTGTATACGTTGGTAGGTTATGGCGTAGTATTCAAAAAATTTTACACTATTCACACTAAAAAAAGCGAGGCAGTGTTGTCACATCAACTACCTCGTGAATCAAATTCACGAAATATTTTGTTTTGACTAGCTATGTACCGGTAGAACCTCGTTAACACGTGGATCCAACGCCCTTAAGGTCATGTGATACTTTACCTTAAGAGCAAATTAGTTATATCAATTATACATTCATAATAATAAATATTTTCAGTAAATAAGAGTCAATAAACCTTCGTCTCATGTAGACGAAGGTTTATTGACTCTTATTAGCTAAAAATATTTATTACAATGAATGTATAATTGGTATAACTAATTTGCTCTTATGGTAAAATATCACATGCCCTTAAATCAATTTAAATCATACACTCAAAGTTCTGGTTATTCTAACCAGAATATAAAATACCCGAATTTTCAAATTCCCGATAATTCAAATTCAAGAAAATCTAAATTCCCGAAAATTTAAATTCTCGAAAATTTCAAATTCCTAAAAATAAGAATTCCAGAAAGTAAAAAATAACGGTTTAAAATTTCTTCAAACATTTTTTTTTGTTTCTACAGAATTTTTCTTTATAAATTCTTTTTAAAAAGTTTTTTTCGAAATTTCTCTTAAAAATGTTTATTTAAAATTTCTCTCTTAAAAAAATCTTATTATTGGTCTAAAAATTTTTTTTTAATTTTGAAGAGAAAATTTGAAAATTCAGATATTTTATATTTTTGGGAAATTGAAATTTCGAAAATATAAAATTTCGATCATTTTCTATTTTCGTTAATAATTATTTCCGTAATATTATTTTTATTCGCGAATTTGAATTTTCGAAAATGTATATTTTAAAAGTAATCAATGTACTTATTTCAAAATTTAAAAGAATGTCCTTATTTTTATCTACTCCTTTTGTGAAGAAAATTGATTCGTGCATGACTGCGTCCAATCATCTTGTTTACATTGTTAGGAGCCCAATTGTCTGAAGTCGAAGGTAAATGCTCTTCTGGGGAATTACTCTCATTCTCATCGAAAAAGATTCAGAATGTAACTGTTATGCAATGAAAGAAAGAAAAACCGATTGGAAAAAGTTAAATCTTAAATACATAATACAAAATAAGTCAAGTAATCATCTCAACTGTTTTTTTCTCCAATTACTTACTTAGCTCTTCAAATGTTATTTACCCAATAATTTATTCCCGGAATTTTTTGAAAAAATGTCTACAATTATTAATATAATTAATAAAGTTAATGATAAAACATCTTTAATATCCAGCTTTTATTTTCACATGATCTAGAAAATTACTACCGATTTAAAAATAAATTTCATTACTTATTCTGCTGATACTTTTTTTCAAATACCTCCGCAAAGTAAGATTGCAATAAATATTTTCTGATCGACATAATTCCCAGAAAAACCTCAACTAAAAATAGATGAATGAGTAACTCCTTTAACGACATTAGATAATTGATTAAAATCCTTAAAACATGTTCATATGTATCATATGATCCGCGAAGCAGAGAACGCAGTTATGGTAACGCATTCCTGGAGCATGATTAATCGCTATAATAGTAATAATAATAATAATAATAATAATAATAATTTTCTTGTTCTTTTGCTTTCCAGGTGCGAAGATCCTTGAAGATTCGCGGTCGTAGAAAAGAGAAGGAAAAGTTACCAAGCGGGATTACAGCAGACTACAGCGCCTCCTTTTTTGCTCAGCTGGATAGAGATTTACTGGATAATGCCCAAAATTCTGCAGGAACGAGTTGGACCAGAACTCCTGATGGTCTCACCCAGAGTGATTCCTCGGAAGCATCTCTGACTTCCCTCACGAACGCCAGTGGCAAAAACCTACCACCTTTGCCACCCAAGCCACCAAAACGTGGCATATTGAAGGGTCCGAGACTCAGCATCACCAGCGTTAACATCTTGAGTGAGGTCACTGTCGTGCCGAATGGCAATCAGGAGAATAATCATCAGGAGGCGAGCAACCTCCTGGTCAGGAATACCCTTCAGAATGAGGTGATCGCATATCAAAATGTACCTGGACAGCAGCTTCTTGGCTTGAACAATGAAGGGAGTGAGGAGGAATTTTCCTATCCGAGACGTAGTCCGCAACAACATCTTCTTCTCCAGCAACAACAGGACAATAAGCTTCTCCAGCTTCAACAGGACAATAAGCTTCTCCAGGTGAGATTCTGAGGCTGTTCTTGAAACTTCTTCCTGATGCAGGGAAAATAGAAAATATTTTTTATACAGGTCCGATCCGCTAGCACGTCCACAACGGAATTTCAATATTTCTTTTATGCCATAATTTTGGGCGGTAATACCGATTTCTTGGCCCTTTTATTTTTCTCAGAAAACCAAAATTTGGGTGGAGGTGCTGACTGCCCGAGCAGCTAGCACCTCCAGTATATAAAAACATTAAAATTTTTAAATCCAATCAAACCTGAATTTCGGGATATTTTCATGAAAACATTTCATTTTTCATTGAAAAGCTACCCTCAATTTTGCTAAACAGATGTGTTTCAAGCATGAGTTTCTTATGGTTCTAGCTTTGAAAACATTTTCAAAATTTAAATATTGCCAAATATGTTAAATTATTTCAAAAGTTGATTTCAATACGAGCTGCATTGAAATTTCTGCAATATTGTTAAATCTACAACAGTGGGGTATTTTCGGAAATACGAGCGATAGAAAAATTTGTCATAAGATAATCCTGTTGTATTTGCTGAGCACATCATAAAAAAACTTCTCATTTTAAAATTTCGCTTTTTGACAAGTTCTGAGATATAAACTTTTTCAAGACTGAAAAAAATGTACAAGTTTTGTCAAAAAGTAGTTTGTTTTGTCCGAAATTAATTTTTCACAATGGAAGAGTGATTACTTATGATAAAGGTTGATTTTGGGAAATTGATTTTTGCGTATTTCAAGAGCCCGAAAGTAGTCCGAAATTCTTGTGTAGTTTGCTTTGTCCAAAAATTATTTTTCAAAATTGAGGGTAGGTTATCAATCATAGGGGTTGTTTTTTCGAATTTGTTTTTTGGGTATTTCAATTGCCCGAAAATAGCTCGAAATTCAGGTATGATTGGATTTTAAAATTTTAATTTTTTTATGTACCGGAGGTGCTAGCTGCTCAGGCAGTCAGCTCCTCCACCCAAATTTTGGTTTTCTGAGAAAAATAAAAGAGCCCAAAAATTGTTATTACCGCCCAAAATTAGACCGAAATTATGGCATAAAAGAAATATTGAAATTCCGTGGTGGAGGTGCTATAGCAGATCGGACCTTATTTATGCTAACTATGTTATTTTTGTTGTATTAAATATGTAGCTTTTATATTGTATTTGAAACTACATATAAGCATTTTTAAAACATTGCTGCTTTATTTAGATTGAAAATAATTCTGTTTGAAAAAAACTTGTAGTGCTTATTGTTATTTCTTGTTGTTGGAATAATATTTCTGAATAAAACAGAATTGGGAAAAAATATTTCGTTCATTTGAACGTTCAAAACTTTTGGTACATTTCGGATGAGATAATATCCAGATGAGATTGAAAATTAATTGGTAATTAATTAACGGTTTCCTGTAAGTGCTTGGAAATATCACAATATTGTTATTTCCAAATTCAAAATAAGTAAATTGATGAATATTATTCTTTTATATGAATAAGTATTGAGGTTTGAAATCACGACAAGAAAGAAAAATCAATTTCTATCAGAAAGGAAAGGAAACAGTTTCATTAGGATGTCTGAAATCCATTAAATCAAAATGCCATCCTCTTGATTCAGAAAAATGTTATATGTTATTGAGAAATAATTCATCTTTCAATTTTTTCATTCCTTGAAAGATAAATTAAGTAACAAGATCAAAGAGACTTAACATCGCATTTGTTTATGCAGGTCGTGACGAGCGCAAGCCCTTCTGCGGATTCATTGACGGACACGACCAACTCGAGCTTCGCCACTCCACCTTTCAGTCTGTCGCCCGTAGGAGAATCTCAGGGGTTCTCGAGGTGGAGGTCGTCGGCCTCCTTCGAGGAACAAGGCATTGTTGAGCTGCCTTTACCAGAAATCGTCCCCCTCGAGTTACCAGAACCTAGGGAATTGACAATTCAGAGACAACCACCTCCTAGAAGTGATTTTGGATTTTCCTTGCGTCGTGCAGTGATAGTGGAACGTGGTGCCAATGGTATCATGCAAATGCGTTCTGTAATTTTCGCGGAACCCGGTGTCTTAGTGCAAAATGTTAATGATACGGGTTTATTGCCCGGGGATCGTCTCATCGAGGTCAATGGGATCAACGTTGATGATAAGTCTCGAGAAGAGATCATCGATCTTATCAAGGGGTCTGGTGGCAGTGTCACGGTCAAGGTACGCGACCTTAATTCAATTTAATTTTAATTTGTAATACTGTAACACATTTTTTAAAAGTACATAATACATTGGTGAGTCAAATCCTTTTTGTGGACGAAGAATCTATAGAAGCTATTATCCATATAAAGACGCTTAAGCCAGAAATAATAAACCCTTTCCGTAGTGTTTTCAAAATAGCTGCAAGGAATGTAGGCAACCCGTTATCATCAAAGTATTAAATACAGAATTAAGTGAAGGCTATCTTACCAAATTAAGTACCCAAAAATTGAACATTACACGGAGAGAAAAATCAGCGTTTGAAGCGACGCTTATTCGTCGTTTGAAACTACGAGTCTTGATTGTTGATCAAAACGACAAGAATTGTAGATCGAAACGACGAAATCGTCATTTGAAACGACGTGGATTGTGGATCGTAGATCGTGGCTTCTAAACTGGAGGCGTGGCCTAATTCAGAAATGCATCAATCCAAGAGTTTCGTAATTTCAAACGACGATCCACGTCGTTTCAAACGGCGAAGCGAGCAGTAGGATGAAACGACGATATTCGTCGTCCCAGACGACGATGAGTCGTCGTTTTGGACTACAATGCTTTTTCGTCGTTTCAAACGCTGATTTTTCTCTCCGTGTGCAGGATAAAGAAAATTCATAATTTTATCAATTTGCCATATTTGAATAGATTTGTGCACTCTCGCAATATCGATAATAATATCGATATCGTGAATCTGTCTGTCTGTCTGTATGGTACCTATCGTACTGGTGCATTATTTGGTTGTGAATCTATGACGGACTTAACCCTCCCTTTTTAACATATAGTTTCATTAATTTTTAACATATATATGATCAGACATTTATTTGAAGATTTCTCATTTTTTCTACTGACTTCACTCATGTGGTTTTATTAGTTTGTAATGTAAATGGTCATGTAGGTACATAACATACGTTCATTCTTAGATATCTTGTTTCCCTGTCCCACTGACTTCGTTCTAATTTCTTAAGGGCATGTGTTGTTACTTACCATATGAGCAAATTTAGATAATCCCGTTTTTTTCCCACAATTTTTAATTTTTCAAAAAAATAATAGTGTACAAAAAAACTGGGTTATCAAAATTTGCTCATATGGTAGGTAACACATGCCCTTAAAAAAATATATGTAATTGTTCATCCGGACACTAATAACATTTGTATTAAGAAAAAAAACGTCCTTGAAAAGTCCTCTATTTTTGAAAAAAAAAGAAAAGTTTTCTGTTCCTCTATTTTAGAAATAATAGACTGTGATCCCTGAAATATTGATTTGGAAGAGCTAGGGAAGATAATTTGAGGAAGATTGATCAAATCTAGGAAATCTAAAAAATCTGCAGTGAAGATTCTGAGAAAGTCTTTCTAAATTATACTCTCATGATAAAATTGGTCTTTTAGAGCAGATGGTTTCATATGCAAGCTTAATAATATTGTAGTGGTTGACCCTATATTGGAAAGCGCATAACGTTTAGCAAGCAAATTTTATCGTCTGAGTCACATGAAACTCACACAGATTTCACGGACTTGAATTGTTGCTTTTTATGATTTCGTGACATCACTCATTAAGTGTCGTGCTATTTACTGCAACTCAGAGTACAGATTTATCTCGGTGTTTCGAGAACGCTTTCTCGATCAGCTTAGAATCGAGGGATCTATAAACTTGTTAATTACAAGATCTATTCCCGACGTTTAGAAAAATTGATCTGGAAAATCTAAAATGAATTAGACATTCAGGCATCAGGCATCAGGCTTTGGTACCAATATTGATATTTTCAAGAGAATCAGGCTGTATAAATTAGGAGGTTAGCAACTTCCTTCTTCGATAAGACATTGACTTATCGCCTCCTTGTTATTTATGCTCGCGCGTATTAACAACGCCGGTGCACTCCATGCAGTTTACTTTAATTCTCTGCTTTAATCTCGTTGATTATTACCGCAGACTAATTAATTCATTATGCAACCTTTATTACTGATAGGGTGTATCCCTGAATAATAAATTTTAAATAAATTTTAAAAATGATTATTTTACACTTTAATTGAATGAAAAAATGTATTTATTCTATTTGAAGATTCTATGTATTCTAAATAGGTATTCTAATACCTTTCTATTTTAAATTTCCTCCTCTTTAATGTGGATTATTTTGTCACGAGTTGACGAATTCTGGGTTATAATGTGATATGGTTTGATATATTTAGACCGTTATATTTAGTCCGGTTTGATCTCTAATGCTGTGTCACTGCTATATAGCTTTACATATATGTTTGAACACGCACATGATAGTAGAGGGAATATTAAGTGACCTATCTCAATCATATGCATATTTAGTCTTCTTTCAAAGTGTTTTGATTGATGATTATAGGTACTTATTTATTTTGATATTTCAAACAAGATGATATCTCTGTTAAAATTATAATTTCTTTCTCTTTAGTTCTCCTTTTGTTTTTCGTTTAGTTGTAAATCCTGGAGGTGTTTCAAAACTGTGAAAAGATCAATATCATTAAAATGTATCTGAGATTTGTCGCGACTTGCGAAAGTTTTAATCTCATCGCCTCTGCTAGGAAATGTGGCTGGTGAAAGGCACTCGGAATCCGTCGAGGTCTTGGAGAGGTCGATATGAGGAGGAGACCGTAAGGAATAGGTCGAAAGTTATTTCATAGACCTTTAATTTAAAGGAGCCAGGATCATTATTCATTTGTTGTAGGTATACTCTCTATTTATTTCTGAACCAAACTCGTAGCTCATAGACCATTTCTCATGTATCATTCAATTTTATTTCTAGTTGAAAAACAAATTGATTGAAATTATTGTAATCAGAATTACCCATATAAGAAAATGAAATGCCAATTTTCATCCTCTAAATGTATTCGCATCTTCAAAGCTAACATTATCTTTTCTTTATACTACATCCACATCAAATAATTTCTTTGCTCTTGTTCTGCTAATGAAAGGCGGACAGCTTTTGAATCTGCCCCCCCCCATTGAATCCAGAAATAATCTAGAAACTCATTTTCATCCCACAAAAGGTGTCTTACCAAAGAAATTACGGGTTGTTGTAGAACATTTAGGATTTTACATGACTATACTTTTTTATTTACTTTTAGTATGTTGTTTTTTAGATTCGATGTGGAAATAAAAATGATAAAATATTAAAGTTGCTGCTTTGAAGAGAGTTTTGTTATTACTTTCGCGTTAAAGTATACGTTACTGGCGCCAGTTATGCAGACTGATGCAAAATTGTACATTGTAGAAGCAAGTACGTGACAAGACCGAATAGAAAGCTGCGTATTGGTGCGTTCCGCAAATTGGCTTCCTACTGAATTGGCTCATAGCCAGATAGTCTAATAAAGTCCCACTTTCGACTGACTTTTGAAACACCGCTGAGATTCGTGAAAAACGCATCTATGTTTCTAACCTTTATACTGGCTACTCAAAGGTCGAGATTCGCGCTTCAAGTGTTGAACCAAATTCTTGGATCAGGGCCAGGATAAATGAATTCAAAGGAGCACGACGAACTGTCGGGGGTGAATCGAGGATCAAAGAACTTTCTGGTTAGCTTGCGCCCGTCTCTGTGATAAATTGCTATTAGATTGACAAAAGCTTGCAAGATACAATTAATCATTAAAAAGTAGTCAATAGAATTTATAAACAGAATTTAACTGTCGTTTGTAACGTTTATAGATGGAAATCACATTTTTTTAAAATCAGTTTTTATAAATCGTTTTCTGTTATTTAAATGTCAATAAAACAATACAATAAATGCTCTCAGCTCTCACGCTCAATTTTTTCAGTCGACTGTGCTTTTATGTATGTACAATCGTCGGATTCAAAAAAAAATCTGTAGTTTCTACAGTTTTCAGTAGATGACGTCACACTACAGATGAGATATAGCCATCGTCCCGTTTTGTCCCCGTCGTCATTTTACCTTATGTTTCCCTAATCTAATATGTAGTTGGAAAGAAATCTGAGAACAAAGTATTAATTATATTTTTAATTATATTTTTTTCGAGATTTTTGTCTCATATGCACGGAAAAAATAAGTGTTCCAAATAATGCAAAAAGTTTGCGAAATTTTAACAAAATAGCAGTTCACTTTTGGACAG
>CAJFCO010018405.1:0-14481 GCA_904066015.1 Synergus gifuensis | reverse complement strand
TGTTCAGAAAAAATAATCTAGAAATGAGAGACGAGATTTTATCTAACTGAAGTGAGAAAAGTGTTGAGATATTTAATAATTGAGGAAGATAGGGAAGAGAAGAGTGATGAGAGTGGTATTTAGAAGAGATAAACAAATTTTATAAAGTTTCGACGTTTTTCTTTTAATTAAAAATCAAAAAAGTTTGTCAAATATAGAGTATGAAAGTAATAAGAAGTATAAAAGTAAAAAGAAGCATAAATCGTTTCCCACGATGTTGAAAGGCCTTCGTGAAGTTCAGTATCCCAATCAGAAGAAGGCGAATGCTGAGGAGTCTCTTGAATTAAGATCTTGGTTCATCTCTTGGGACTATAGTTGTACTATACGAAGGTTGTAGGCCGATTGTCGTAACTCGTAATCCTCACAGCCCACTTACCTACATTAGTCGTGAGTCTTTGGTCGTTTCGCGAGTAGACACTCGAATCCTGTCTGCAAGTTGTTTGCAGACACTCACATTCACACTCATATTTTCTTACAAAATCACACAAACATACATTATACACTTTATATGTTCAACACTTTCAAACTCAGTAATCAGAATGTCACAACAACACTCTTACGCTTCGCGGTTGTCTCAATTCTGAATAATTTCAAGACCATACACTCAGGTTGGTAATCCACGTTCCAGAAATAGGAGCGCGGTAGTAAAAGTTGAGGACGATTCAAGAGAAGCTCTTCGCGGAAGAAACCACCTCTGATCAATAAATTAACATGCATATATTTGGCGAACTTTCTTTATTCTTTTTTTTATAAAAGCATTGTCAATAAAAACTCTCATGTTTCTAATTGTCAGTTAGTAATGTTGTACTATTAAAATTCACTGTACTATTTAAAATTCTTTAGTCACTTCAATTTCACTGTTTCGTTACCAACAAGAAAGATGTGACCACAGAATAAAGAATAGATGAATAAGAATGCTTTGTGGTGGACTCTGACTTGTTTGTCTGAGTGTGTGAGTATTCAAGTGTTCAAAGAGGAAATGCGACTTGTTTGTCTCTTCATCGTCACTTATTCACTTTCCTCTTTAGTTCCAAGCTTCTGAAACATCTCGGTCATCATACAATAGACGAATATTATAGTAGTTATATTATAGTAGTTATGATTATTAATCTTTAGTCTTTATACTATATGTATAATATGAATGTAGATACATTGTAAGTACATACTTGTATTATGCGAATACTGTTCCTGAATCGCCTGTTCGACGCTTATTGTATGGTTTATGAACGCATAATAGGTATGCGGCAGTAAACACACTTATTCCCCACAGACAAATGGCACGTAATGTTCGCAAGACTCTCTCGTGATCATGATAACGAACCTCGCATTATTAGCTTATGTGAAATCGGCATTAGCATCCTTTCAAAAAATCCAGAAACAATAATGAATTCATGTAACCTATTTAAACCCAGGATTTATTTGTTTTAATTCTTTCTATAGGTAAACCCAAAGATCGCTTTATAGAGATATAGAGTTCTGTAACTGATTCCCTTTCAAATCGAGATCACAGACACAGTAATAGATTTGTGGCTTCCCTACCTATTAATAGATATCCTGCAATAATTTTCTCCTCAGCAGAGAACTAATATTAATTTTACTTTGAAAATAATATAATCATCTGAATTAGCCAGAAATGCCTAGATCCAAGAATTAAACCTTGAGTTCTTAAGTAATAGAATAACAAATGCAGAAATAACTTTCATGAGCATTCCTCTTCGCTAGGCATCATCTGAGAAAACACATAAAAGTAATATTACCACAAAGAACAGAAGTTATGGATCAATTTATTGATTTCTAATAGATAAATATTGATAGAGAAGTCAATGCAGCATCAGAAATAGATATTTTTATGAGGATGATAATTCTGTTTAAGAGAAAGGAAAGTATTCTGAGAAAGTAAATGTTTAATGTTCTAGTGTTTTAAAAATCCCCCAATTTTCCCTGATTGGATAACCATTTCGATCCCGAATTCTTTTTTAGGGGCTGTCGCTGTTGCTCTTGCTCATCTACTTCTCCAGCACACAATCCAAGAACATCAGAGATGGCCCGAATCTTCGACAAAGACACACGAAAAGAGCCACCCCGAGTGAATTTTTGCAGCCTCCACCTCCAGTCGGAAATATTATAAGGAATCATCTCCCCAGGGATTTGGCACCTCCACCTCCGCCGCCCCCGCCCCCCTCATCCATTAGAACTGGAAGATTTGTCACTGACCCAAGACCTGAAGCTGTTCCCTCGAGAGGATATTTTTCCAGATTACTCGGCTGGCTCAATCCTTGGTCTTCGAATGGAGGCCTTGAGCCACCACCACAAAGTTTTTCTAGAAATCCGGTGTAAGTTTTAATTTCGTCCTTAGATTTATGTAACCTCTTCTTTATTTTTTAATAAGCTGTAAAAACTACGGAAGAAAAAAATTGATGTTTCAGACACCAAGAACAACCTCCATCTTCAAATCAAAATGGTCCCTTCCAAAGTGACAGAAGTTGTAATCCCTGCAATGATGTTCCCTGGATTCCTATTCGAGGTCTCGTTGATGGACCTATAAATCGTCATCCCCAGAATTTAAATATCAATTTAAGGGATGGGTACTACCAACCTACAACTTCTCAAGAAATTCGGGAACCGCATTTTGCTTACCCTTCTCAGAATCTTTATCCTGGACCAATGACGGGCAACCATCCGATTCCAAATCCACATATTTATCCGGGGGCTATTCCTCCTTTGTATAAGGCTGAACCCTTCGGAAATGGAGGTAATGGTCCCCATTCGGGAAGTCAAGGTTTGCCTGGAAATGATTTCTATCATAGGCAGGAGACAAATAATTATGGTCCTTTGGATAGTGGAAGTGCGAGTACGAATATTCAAGAGAGTGTTCAGGTTCAAGGTCAGAGGATTCAGATTCAGGATAATCAAGGAGTTCCTGATCGAGAGAATCAGAATCAAGGGATTCGAGAACAGAGTCAGAATCAAGGAATCCAAGACCAAAATCAGCAACAAGGGGTTCATCAACAAAATCAGCAACAAGGAGTCCAACAACAACACCAGAATCAAGCGTTTCAGCAAGAAAATCAGAATCAAGGGTTTCAACAACAAAATCAGAATCAAGAGATCCAACAAACGAATCAAAATCAAGGAATCCAACAACAGACAAATCAGAATCCAGGAATACAAGGTCAAGCAATTCAGAAGCAGCAAAATCAAGGCGACCAATCTGAAAACCAACAGTTCCAGTCTGAATTAGAATTGGTTCCATCAATCGGAGGGCAAATTTCTTCAGAGCAAATCCACTTTGAAAAATCACCTCTCATTGATCTAACAGTTTCATCAACACCTTCAGCTCCAGTGACGCTGACTCAATCATTTTCTACACCCTTGAATTTTGGAAAGATTCCAGAAGCTTCAACAAGACCTTCGAGTTTAATAGACTATCTTGTCTCTGGTTTTGATGAGAGAATCCCAACAACGGGAGCAACTGGATCAGGACCAATAGTATCAACTGGAACTGGGCCAATACTACCAACTGGACCAGGATCAACTGTACCGCTTGGAACAACTGGAATTGGATCACCTGGTGCAGAAACTGGATCAGTTGAAGCAAGTAGATCTGAGGTGTCAAATCAAGATCAAGGTCAAGGTCGAAGCGAAGGAAACCATGGCCCATTAGGATATGATGAAAAACAGCCGTTTTTGGAAGCTTTGATGGAATCTTATTATAATTTCAAGAAAGAAGAAGCAGCACTGACAAATTCTAAAGAGAATACTTCAAATTCAGCAAGTTCTGGGACGAGTGGAGAGGATTTGTTGCTAGCGACTCCATCAAGTAGAGCTGTTAAGAGAAATAAGCAGGTGAGTGACGATTTTAAAATGACATCGACACTTTCTCTCTCTCTCTCTTCCGAATGGAGGACTGATTCGCTATCCTGCTTTCTGATTTTGTTTGCTGTTTCATAATTGATGAAGATTTCATTTGTGAAAGTATGGGGGAAATTTTTATTATAATAATAAATCATAAGTCAGGTTGATGGTCCAGACTCTGGAATAAGAAAGTTTCAAGGACGTTGTTGTCAAGTTGATTTAAAAAATGTTTGTTTCCTAGGTGCAGATTATTATTCCGTATACTTCTCAATACACTCCAATTCCTTTCCTTTCATCTTTTGTGGATGATAGAAATGGAAGAGTTATGGGTCACTACTTACCAAGAAAAGTAGCTTCTGGGAACCAACTCAATCATTTTGACGATAATGCGGTCGCTCAAGAATCTAGAACTGTTGCATTAACGTCACTTCCTGATGTTTCTTCTTCTGTTGCACCAGCAGAAAAAGGAAAAAATAATTCTATTGATGTTCAGAGGCTGCAGAAAAACATCGACAACTGGACGATACAGGTTTGATATTTTTATTCTTGATCTAAATTACAAATAGACAATTGACAAATAAAATAGTGGACGCTTTTAAATTAAAGTTTTGAAATTTGTTGGAAATTGTTTAGGAATATTCTAGTGGTATGAGACCCAGTACAGTTCTGCCAAATGCAACACGCCCCTATCTTTCGCATTCCAAGAAAATTCCGGATGCGTACTTCACGACAATGAAACCTAACAATGCCTCTGACGAGATTTACGACTTTGAAGACTATAAACAAATGACAACCTTCGAGATATCTAAAGTAACTCAGGTAAAAGCACATAAATATTTATCTTCTTTGTACAGCAAGGAATATATGTAATTACTTAAATATAAAGTAAATAAATTAATTAAACACTTTGGATTTTATTTGTCTTTAAGTCATTCTCTTGAATTTTCTTTTAAAGCTATTTTAAAACATTTCTTCAATCAATTTTTTTAAAGATCTCGGCACCAAAAACAACAACAACAGAAACGCCTAAAATCGAATTAGATTTGGAAGAACCGAAGAAGTCTTCAATTAATACAGAAACCAAAGAAAATGGAACCGAAACCGGAACCGGAACTTATTCTTCGGCTAGTGAAAATTACGCCTGGAAAGTATACCCAGTTTTTTCAACGACCTCGACTGTTAGCACAGTTGATGACATCAGTATCAATTTGACCACTGTTCCGATTGGTCAGAAAGAATCGAAAAAAGTTGTGGAGAAAGAATCGGAAAAGAAGCTAAAAAAGAAGAATCCGGAGCAAGTTGAAAGAGCCTATCAGGTTCTTCCTCAGGCAGTAAATAATTTAGCTGTGGCATCAACTGGTCCTGAAAATGTTCCACTCTGGGGAATTATGGAACATGAAGAATTTGCGTCTCAAAATTCTGAACAAGATCTTCCTATTCTCTATTCGGGTCATTCGAGGGTATGCTAATTTTTTAATTATTTTGTCAATTTGAATTTACTTTTAATATTGTTCGTGTCCGTTCACTTCCTTTCTCCAAAGAATTCTTCACCCACTTCTCTTCTTTTGATAGTTAATGTAGTTTTTACATTTACAATCACTATGAAATCAATGATGAGAATTTTCACATAACGCTTCATGATTTGATTGCCTTATTATCGCAGAGCATAAACTACAAAGCTTCGGAGTCTGGGATTTCATTTCCCAAATCAAGGCCACGATTGAAATTGAATATCTTTATTTTTTCAGCATTCCCCTTCAGTTTACTCTCATCGTAAAAAAGTTTTCAATCCTCAAAAGTCTCTTTAATGTTTAAGGATTTAATAGAGCTATTTAATTTTTTGCCTATTTGTCTTCTTTCTCGTAAAATTTTAATAAACCTTTCTTGTCTTGATTGCTTTTCAGGTTTCATATTCGAAGCGATGACGCACCTCTTTAGGAGGAAATAGATAGCACGAAACTATAAAATACGTGTGACACGTGATCATAACTGTACCTGTAGTACGCGAACGAGAAACAAACACCATTCACTTCCTTTTCAACGACTAAAGGATTAAAGTGATTGCAGGTTCTGATTCAGATTCGTGGCACTGAAAATGCGATACGTGCTTTTAATGAGAATCTTACGAAAATAAGGAGTTAGAAAATAATAGGCCTTTAGTATTTCAGAACTTGTTTCAATATTTTTCTGCGTTTTTCATCATTTCTAAAATACTTGTGAAACCTGTAAACAATTTTATAAGTAGTACAAATTGATACAAAGCAGAAGTACAACTTGAACAATTGATATAGTACAATTGGTACAAGTAGCACAGTTGGTACTGTACAATTGGTACTCATTATACAATTTGTATAATTTTGTACAGTTGGTACAGTACAATTAGTACAATTTTTAATAACTGGTACTGCCTTTAGAATATTTACTAATGAAACAGTAAAACAGTTTGTACCAATTTGAAAATTGGAAACTTTTGAAAGCGTGGAAAATGATATTTTTTGTACAATTTTCTTGCAATCATCTTCTATCAGTCATTGATATTGAGGTTCCATAATTGCTACTTAGAAATCAATAATTTTGACGATAATCGATGATAGCTTCATCAATGTGGTTTTATTTTGTTTCAAGATGCAAAAGTGGGACTTTTTCTTCGCAAACCACCTGTTGACCAGTTTATAGTTATTATGATCGTTAAGTGCGAGATGAAAAATCAATGTCACGGAGCGTAAAGTCATCGAGAATGAAGTGCTATGGAAAGGGGAGCGAGTAAAACAGTAAATGTGAAACTATCGCGAGAAGAGGGACAAGGGAACATGAGAGAAAGCCTTCATTCGCAAATACCAAAACACAAGATGGGACCGTGAAATCCTTGGAATTTCCATCAGAATTTAAATCAGAAACTTTCCCATTACTTTTACACAAAAAACGTTCCATTGGTACAAATTTAAATTGGGAGTATCAAGAGTTTAACAATTCCAGAAACACCTTGCGTAAAATAAGAGACACTTATGCACTTTCGCCGATCTAAAATAAACCGAACAACATATGAGGAAGGCAAACTTGCCGCAAGTTTAATGTCTCTACAATTGGGAATTTCTTGCACGTGTGAGGATTTTATACTTGCAAATTTACACGCGTCGATATAATTCGCCATTATTCTTAATGTTTTGCGAAAGACTGCAGTGGCCTTGTCAAGATTTCAAGACGTTCGTTTCAAGTGAAATCGATGTTGGTTTCACATTATAAAACACCCAAGACTTGAATCCAAAAATGTTTCCAGTCTGGATAATAAATAATGTATAAATTTGTAAAATTCTCATAATTTATTACATTTTAAAGTACATCTGGTTACTTAGAATAATTTCTCCTGTACGTGAAACATTTTTGGATCGCTAATTTTGTAACTTCTACAATTACGATTGTAATTTTAAATGATTTTCGTGATGCAATTATGAAGACAAAATCGTCTTTTGACCGATTTTAAGTCTTGACGTATTTATTATATGTTTTAAATAAATAACGACCTAGTTTTAATAATCAAAATATCAATATAGTTAGTAATTAATTAATTATCGACACATCGACTCTAGTTTGTAGATTTTATTATTTTAATTACGATAGTAGAAATCGTGTTTGTAAATATCGTCACTTACCAAACAAGAGTCGTTATTATTAGGAATATTTTAGGATCTTGACAGCGAATAATTTTTGCGAACAAAGTGAGGAAATTTGTAATTTTACATCAAACTTAGGATTATTCAGGATAGTGTAAAAATGTAATAATTAAGTTAGGAAGGACAAGAGTGATCAATTTATGCGTGATTAATTGACTATCGAGAGATTTTATACTAGCTCAACTGTATAAGTGACAATAAATACTAGACATCTTTTTTACGTCTGTGTCTTTCTGGTGATGAATTTAAATGAAAGTTTTTCAAGAAATTAAATTTATTTATTTATTTAGTAGGTATTTATTTATTTAGTATTGATTTATTTTTTGATTAAAACATTAAATCTAGATTGTTACAATTGGTACAATATGCATTGTTTAAATTAACAAATTTGTAGAATCTTTACGATCTGTAAAATTAAAAATAAATTTAACTCTTCCTGAGAATGGAAGGTTACTAGGCTAAATGGCATAATCGTATCTCACACGCTTTTGACAGCACATTCTCGACTCTCTGCGGAGAGTCTTGGATGCTTGAGAACGTGGGACCGGAAAAAGGTTGTGAGAAAAGCGCATCATTGTTTTCCCGAGTCGAGACACTGTTGAATTTTACCCAGTACTTCCGTAACGAGTCCAAGAATCGTCCGTTAATTAGATCCGTTCTAAAGGCAAAATGGTATCGAACAAGGACACGGCCTTAATGAGTAGGCGATGAGTAGGCAAACTGAATGAGAAAACGATACTGATTTTCTCATCTAGTTTCATAAATGTGGAAGAAAATCATCCCAGCTGCAACTTTTCACGCATTCAAAATCGTTTTTACAATTTAATGAAACTTTGTTGTACATACTTGACCGAATTGTCATTTTGCAAAATTTAGGTCCGTACAATTTTTAAAGTTGTAAGTTCCTTGTATGCGCGAATTCGAATTGGGAAAATAGATAAAAATTAAGAATGTAAATAAGGAGGTAAACAATATTTATAATGAAAATATTTTATTAAAAAAATTTGTGAATTATTTGCAATCTATCGATTTGGCTGAGATTTTCTTTTTCGAGAGACTATATACATTTCTATCATCCACATGCAAATCGAGATACCTGACATGCAGTTGATGAAGGTGATTCCAAGAACGTAACTTCCGGTGGAGTCTCTGATAAAACCTGAAAGAGGGTCAATGGGTGAGTAGGAAGAAGCGAAAGGGATTTAACAAGTAATAAGTCGCATAGTGCTCTGGGAATGTTGATATTCTTAACCCTGTGAGAATCTGATCCGAGATCTGATCTTAGAATTATTCATGAATCAAGGCTGTCATTCAGAAACACTTTAAAATTTGAATTAAATGGAGAAATTACAATTTTAGAATAATGAGATACATCACCCATTCTAAGTTAATTTAGAAATTACTCTGTCATTAATAGAGAAAATGCTGAATATCAACATTACAATTAGCAAGAAAAAAATTGCTTTATTGATGAATGATAACGAAGAAATCTTGCCTTACCGAACGATGGTAAATACGAAGGTGCGCCATACCGACGCATAAAAAATAGAAAATTATATTTACTATCAGCAGATAATAGAGACCTTCTTCTTCACCGACATAAAGTAATATATGATTTTCTTCTTTATCTACTGCTTTCTGCATTATAATTAATTTTATTAAGAATTATAGAACAAACCTATAATGGGTCCAGCCCCCATTGAGAGGAAGCCAACCAAAATTTGCTGAAGACTACTGGCAGAAGGAAGTCTTTCCAAGGGAACATAGTTTGGTATCACTAAAGTTGCGTAGACTGATCGAATACCCTTTGCAATTCCCAACCAAATTATTACCAATAGTAAAGAGATGAAATTATTGGTAAACATCAACACTAAAAAATTAATTATTGTTGAGTCAAAAATTAATTAAATCTAGTTTAATGAAAAATAGCAATTTCAAAAAAAATTACATGTTCTGCCGATGATTAGAAGAATTAAACTGAAAAGATACATCGTTCTAGGAGATTTTCTCAATCCGTCTCCGATAAAAGGACTAATTCCTCTGAGAAGAAGATCCATTGAGCCCAAAAGACTCATCACTGTTGTTATATTCTGTGTCGTTAACCTCATATCTTTTAAAATCAAGGGCAACAAGGTAGAGAAATTAGTTTCAGCAAAAACAGCCAGAGACATACCCAGTGTTATATTAACGAAAATAAAGTCACGGAGTAGGTCGAAACCAAAAATGTAAACTATCTTCTGGAGTTTAGTCTTCTTTTTCCTACAAAAATTACTATATTATCGACTGATGATAAGTTAGAAAATTATTTTACCGATAGCCGGTAAATTAGAAAGTTGCTTTTCCAACAGTTGGTAATATATTGATGTGAGTAAAACTAACCCGTATTCAATTTTTAATTAATATTTATTTTCTTTAAATAAATAACCGATAGCCTCACCCTACTTTTAATTCCATATTCTCGACGTTGGGGCTGGTTTCTGGCACGAAAAATGTTCCGCACTTTTGGCAAGTCATTTCTTCAATATGATTTATTCCATTCACACTTGTCAAAATATTTAAAGGTATATCTTGTTTGTCATCTAAAGATTTAGATTCCTCAAATACGTTAAAACTGCTTCCTAAATTGACAGTTTGCACTGAAATAAAATTAAAGATCAAAAGAGGAAGCAAACTTGATTATTAATTTTGATAAATTATATTACATTCAAACATAATTATTTTTTACATATTAATATTTACCAAGATCTATCACTGGCAATTCATAAACGCTTTCTTTTCTCGGCTGTGAATTCAAATTTTTATTTTGTCGATCTTCAGTACATTCTGGACAAATTTCTTTAAGCAGACTTGTGGATGCTGAAAAAAAAATAATATAATTCTTATTATACAGATTTTTATTGATAATATTAAAATTATTTAATATCATAATTTGTCAATCAAATATTTACGTGTTTCAGAAATTTCGCCTTTTTCGAAATTCATTATTTCTTTTGGCGCGTGCCATTTGACTGGATGAAGTAACAATGCACCAATCAAGGCGTGTAAACTACAGCCTCCAAGTATCAACATGGTACCCTATAAATTAAAAAAACAACATTATCAACAAAATCAATTTCGAATAAAAATTATTGATTACTTTTAAAAAATATTTTTCTAGTACTATCACCTAATAATGATAAAAACATAATTAGAAAATTTAATTGCAAAGCTGAAAATTATCTAATTAAAAGTAGATAATTGTTAATTACTGTGTAAATGTAATTAGAAATTGAAAACTGTCATTTTCATCAAGGAAGAAGGTGACAGTAATTTGAAATTACTGCTTGGATTGAAATCGATCAGTTGAAAGACCTCATTGTCGCGTATAGAAACGTGACCTGATTTAATTAGTATTTTTGTTGCCAAACTCGTTATAAATATACGTCTAGCATCATTTCGCAATTACTCACCAATTTTAACTTGAATTATAGAGGAAATAATTCAAATATTGATTTATATATATACATAGTTAAATTTAAGTACAATTTAAATTAAAATACTATTTCCTTTATACTGGTTAGTGAAAGGCTTAGAGTATAAATTATTATGATTTATATAATTTTGTTAAACGTACCGGAGCTGCATAAATGTAAAGTAAAAATCCAATTAATTGAGGTAATAATATGGGACCAATTCCAGTTAATGTCATAGCTATTGCCATAGCTCGTCCTCTTTTTTCCAAAAAGTAAGTGTTTAATGCTATCAAAAATGACGACATTGCTATTCCCATTCCTAATGCTGAAATATAAATATTTTTTAAAGATAATTATAATTTTTTAAAAATATTAATTCCGTATGTAAATCTTACAAGTTATCATTCCATAGCTGATAATAAATTGTACAAAAGTTGAAGCAAAAGCAGTCAAAACAACTCCAGAGGTGAAAACTAAAGTTCCTAAAATCGCTGTTTTTCTGAATCCAAAAATAGTTATCAAGGGACCATTAAAAATCCCCAATACCATTCCGAAAAATGAGTTGCAGTTCACTATTGTTGTAATTTGAGTTGCAGAGATGTCAAGGTTTTTAAATCTGTCTTTATAAATTAAACCAAATCCCTGCAAGATTGGAATCGATAACATCTGAAAAAATACGTTAAAAATACATTATTAATAATAAATGAATGATTAAAAATTAAAGATTTAGATTTACTCACGTTGTTCATAGCTGTTGCCATAACAACCATCCATCCCCACCCCCCATCGGGGGCAATCGACCCTTTTGCCATAAGCAGAGATTTATCTATACTTCAAAAATCCCAAATTTCGAAATAAGGAGTATTACGTTTCGAAGTCCTATTGGACTCTTAAAAATATCATTTATTTTGCTCATTGAGTATTTTTAGTAGACTATTTCCTTCAGCTAAAAATAGCCATAAGATAAAAGGTTGACGGCCGTTTAATAATTTTCTAAAAAAATAATAATGTGAATCGTAAAAAAATGCAATAATTTTTATTTAAGTAAAAGCATTTGGTCAGTGTTTTTCATGTTTTGAATCAGCAGTGTAAAAATAGATGTGCTGCGCAGACAAAGAATAAACAGAGGAATGCACTCGAGAATACAAAACATACCATTATAGTTTATCCAAATAGAGTGAAGAATGATTATCACTTCTGTGATAAGAATAACACTACACTTCTTTTACACTTTATCATATTCAAGGTAATTTTTATACAAGTTATTGGGCAGCTAATGACGTTTTGCACATAACTGAAAAATGTCGGCAACTGACGATGATACGCCTCTACGCACTGGCACGTAAAAGTTGATAAGGAACTAACAATCTAATCTTCTGGTATCACTCGCATTTATCAGCCATGAATGTTTCATTTATAACAATCATTATAACATACATACATTCTAGAAAGTCTTGAAGACTTTATATACATTAGATAATAAATTCAAATTTGAATTTAATAATTAATATTTTTCCTTTTACATTATTTAATCTACAAGGTTTCGATGTTCCAAGAAATGACAGGAATGTGAAAATATTTAAGAAATGGAGAGTTATTATATAATCTCCTAAGAAATCTTTTATCCATCCAACAATTGGTCCCACACAAACAAAAATTATACCAGTTGAGACCACTTGAAGACCGGAAGCTGCTGGTAATCTAGATAAAGGAACATGAGCAGGAATTATCAATCCAGTAAAAACCACATGCATGGCTCTTGTAATACCCATTAAAACTGCAACTGTTATGGAGATTCCATAACTGTGGATATGGGCCAAGACTGTAAATGATTCATGCTTTCATATTAGATTTGATTAGATTAGATTTTTAGAATGATCTTTTTAAAAAATTCAATTAACTTAAGGAAAGTTACTTATTCGACCAGCAGCTAATCCACTAACTCCTAACAAGAAAAATACCCTATTATCCCATCCAGTAATGGTCGCAACAAAAGGTATAATAATTCTTGTGAATACATCAACGCCTCCACAAATCGACATAAAAGTTGCAACCTGAAATTTTGTGAAACCATATTCCTCGAGTATAAATGGAGTGAGAAGAGAAAAATCATTTTCTGTAAAATTTACAAATGTGACACGGCCCAATATCAGATTCACGTAAATTGGGTATCGAAGTAGGTCTAGATCAAAAAATACGTCTATAGAATGTCCTATCCTTTTTAACCAGTATCTTGAATTTTTTCCCTGTAAAAGATAGTTCCCAATTTATCATTATTTTATTAAATGGATTAAATAGCAATTCGAATTCGATAAGAGAAAGAACAGATAGATATATTTGTAAAGACTTGTGTTTCTAATCTGCTAATGAACTCTCTTAAATTTTTCTGTAAATTGTTATTTATCTAATCACCTTGATAAGATAATCTTTCTTGATTTGGAATTCCTCAAAATTAGCAGCTGCCATATCAGAAATTGTTAACTGCGGTTCATTTTCAGAATTTTCCATAGCATTAGAGATTCTTCTTTTCTTATCTTGTAACGGTATGGCATACCGGCCCAGAAACACGCCTGAGCATAGGCAACACATCGAGCGACGCTCACCAGCGTCTACTCATCAAACAACTCGCCTAACAATAGGCAAAAGAGTCAGGTACGACCAAAAAAGTCTATTTTCAGTTACATGCCTGACTGCAATCAAATTAAATAGCGGTCAATAGAAGGATTAAATAGGTAGTAAACCTGGTATTTGCACACTTGACTGCAATTAAATCAAATAGCGGGATTAGACAGGTAGTAAACCCTGTACTTGCACACCTAGCAGCAATAATGCCAAATTCTGACGACTACAAAGAGCACAACAAGACGGAGAAAAAGGGGGTTTCACCAGCCGCTTCCACCTTTTCCAAGGTATTTAAGGCGACTGTCGGCCCACAGCAAGTCATTCTGCTCAGAATCACCAAGCCTGCAACATCATACCGTGGACTAGCTATCAGACCATCTCCATCCTTCAACACCAGGTGCAGTAGAAAAGGAGAACTCCGTACGCTGCTCCAGGCTGGGGTTCCCCTCTTCCTCTCTTCTCTATACTTTACCCTTTCTTGAAAAGTAGTGAGTTAGTGCACGCTGCTCCAGACTGCTGACTCCGCTCCTTTGTCTCGCCCAGGTTTTACTTGCTGCCTTGTCTCATTTTATGAGTCCTCTTGCGCTGTTTGGGTTTCGTGGCTAGGTCTCTGTGTACGCTGCTCCAGGCTGCGGAGACCTAGCACGAGTCTTTTTTAGGCCAGTCACACTTTGTGACTATTTTTCAATTTCGCATCGCCAATTTTAAACTTTAGGCGCGATGTTTCAATTATAATACTCCTCAGCTCATTCACTTTAATTCCGTTTGTTAGATCTCTCACGGGAAGGGAAACAGAGTGTAGCCATCCGAGTTGATTATTAAATAAATAAATGCGGAGCTCG
>CAJFCO010018401.1:144783-159614 GCA_904066015.1 Synergus gifuensis | reverse complement strand
TAAGACTAATAATCATATTATTACTTCAAATACTTATCAAATTACCTTAAATACAGAAAAATGTTTCAGGAAAATCAAAACCTTTACCCCGACTGCTTCATGAATTATCTCTGAATATTGCAATTATTTTCCCAGTTTACAGATTCGCCAAAATTAGCTCTTTGTAGCGACAGTGGTGGTTCCGTCTTTGAATTGAATTTCACAAGAGTCATGGGAGTTAGAGGCTGTGATAGTAAACTTTTATTTAGCGGTGCAAGAGGAGAAGTCTGTACCTTCGAGCCTTTACTTCTCAATGAACTTCAGACTCATCCTCTAAAAAATTACACACTCATAGCAATGGCGACTTTATCAAAGGTTCTTATTTTGATCGTTTCATGCATCCATTCATTCATTATAAAATGTGTAATATGAGTTAGTATTCAAATTCAATCAAAGTATAAGTTATATGTAAATCTATTTTTCTCGCTTGGTTATTAATATCATATTAATTTAAAGGTAATAGTCGTTTGCATAAGGCCACGAATGAAAATCGTTCTTTGTCAAGCTTTAACTGGTTCTGCTATCGCACCTCCACAAATTTCCTGGCAATTAGTCGTCATTCAATCTGCAAATGCGAGCCGAGTTATCGATCCAGTCCTGGCTCTTGGTAGAGATACTGTCGTTCATTTTTATCAGGTACTATTCAAATAATATCACTATTCAAATAATTTCTTTCTAGATTAATTTTGTTTCCTCATAGAGGAAGCTTTGTAGTCGTCACATTTTTCAATATTTTTCAAATGCTTTAATTATACTTTCCTCAATTAATAAATGTCTATACAACGTTCTAATCAATTGTCCGCAACGTAAAAAATCAAGTAATCTAATATTAATACATTTTATTGAAAAATATGAATGATGACATCGAAAGATTCATAGCTAGTTTAAATTCCCTGTTATTTGGAACTTTACTTATTTCATTAAATTTCCGACAGGTTTGTACAGAATCTGGACCAAGAGTAAAATTAACTGCTCTTCGTAAAATAATACTTCCGTACACAATGAGCAATTTGCGATGGTTGAACGCAAGATCATTGATGATATTAGATATTCAAGAAAGACTGCATTTACTTGATGTAAGGACGCAAGATAATTTAGAAACTTTGGATGTGAGCTGTGTTGGTATTTCTTATGCTTCGAGTCATTTCAAGGGATTAACAACTGGAGGAAACGTCTCCAAGGTCTAACTTCTTTTTTCTCATGTTAAAACATTCTTTTCTCTTGTTTTAAGCAATTTATTTTTCATAAATTTTCTAAATGAAATGATTTCTATTATTTCAGGCAATGGCTTTAACTGGTGAACGAGCTTGTTACAATACAGTTGTTACTTTTGGAAGCCAACTTCTTCTTCTTGGAACAAAAAGTCTCCACGCAGTTTGCATAAGAACCTGGGTGGAAAGATTGCGACATCTAACATTACAGGTAGGTTTTACCTCTACCATATATCTCTATCACTAAATCTAATATATATATATATATATATATATATATATATATATATATATTAAATTACGGAATACACTGATTATTTTTTGTTTAGAGACGTTTTCCAGAAGCTTTGGCTTTGGGGCTTTCTTTCTATCAAGACAAAGGAAAAGCCGTTGTCGGATTGAGAGGTTCGAAGCAACGTAGAAAGCAAATAGCCCGGGATAAAGTTTGCCAGGTTTTGATTCAATATATGGATGAATTGAATCAACCTGCAACTGGTGAGAGTGCAGAGAACGAAATTGTTTCGACGTGTGTGGACTACTGTGTCCAACTTGAAAATACAGAACTGCTGTTTGGAAAACTCTGGGATCTTGTTTCTGAATCAGAGAACCTGCATGCAATTTATCTTCGGGCTTTGGAAATTCCTTTACTTGATGGAAGTCTAGCACCGAGATTACCGCCTTTAATTGCCCAACAGTTTGTGGCTTTGTATAATCAAAAAAATATGACGGAATCTCTACAGGCTGTTGTGATTTTATTGGAAGTTGATTGTCTCGATATTCATCAAGTCACAACAGTTTGCCGGGCTAAAGGATTATGGGAGGCATTAATACATTTACAAACAGCAGCCCTCCAAGATTTTACAGCACCAATTCACCAGCTGATTCCAGTTCTTCAAAGCCAATTAGTTAAAGCAAAAGAACCTCTGCCTCGAGAATGTATAACTCTTGGAAATGCACTTTTGGTCTACATCAGTTGTTGTCTGGCAGGTCGAGATTTTCCCAGAGGTGAACTTCCGGAAGGTTTACCGAAGAGAGTAAAGGCCGATGTTTTAGGAGCTTTATTATCTCAACATTCAAGTTTAGCTAACGATTCCGAAAGACAACATCCATATCTAAGAACTCTTTTGAGATTTGACGCGAAAGGTTTCCTGGATGTAATATCTATGGCCTTCCAGGAACCAGAATTCACCTCAGAGATGGGCTTAAGGCAACGACAGAGGATCGTGGATATTCTATTAGCAATAGTGATCCCAACCACTCCTCTCAGTCCAAATAATCCAGATTATTTGACTGATGAACAAAGGGTTATTGTTCTTGTTTTTATAGTTAATGAAGTAGCAGAAAATATGGTGAGTTTAGACGGAACTGTGTTAAATCGGATCGTTGACATTCTTTCGAGCAGCTCTGAGGAAATAAGTTTAAGGGACCTCAAACAGGAAAAGGAGAATTCTGTTCTCAAACTTATACATTCCAGGAAACTGACCAATATGTCAGATAATACCTTGCTTAAGTTGGCACAACGCGCTAATTTGTAAGTTTATTTTTAGAAATAAATTCTTTTCATTTGTAAATTTTCTTTAAGAATCAAAATATTCCTGAAAGAAACAAAAATTCAGTTTCTATCCCATTTAATTTAAATAGACAATCTTTTTTTGTTTCAGTTTACAACTTTCAGAATTGCTTTACACAGATAGAGAAGATTGGTCATCAGTGATTCGATGTTTGATAGGTGACTCGTCCAGACATCAAGATGTCTGGACTCGCCTTCAACTACTGCCAAAAACTTCTCTGTTTGGTGTAACAATAGCTCATATCATGTCCCTCGTGGAAATTGACGCAAGTCAGTTAGCGATCATAATAGCTAATCGAATGTCGACAAAGTTAAACAAGATTTTGGAGAAACTAGAGGACCATTCCATTTTGCAATACACACTCCTTGCAGCTCTCTTTCAACTTTTTCAGTACAAAGAAGAGGAGAACAAATTGGAATTGTCCGCTGAAATTTTAGAAAAGTATTTAGCCTTGATGTGCCAAGTTGAACCAGAATGCGTAAGCGACTCAATGAATTATTGTGATAATAATATATTTTAATTTACCAAGTGATATTAATGAGTCTTTCTTTTTTTAATAGGTTGTTAGTCATCTGCAAGGATCACATGGTTGTCGTTTAGACGAAGCCTTAAAGATAGTTCAAATCGCAAAACACGAAGACGCTGAGGCTGTGATGTTAGAAAAACTTGGGAATTATGAAGAGGCTTTCAATCTACTTTTAAAAAGACTCATGAAAAGCTTAGTTGTGGTAATTAATTGTTTTTAAATCAATTTTATCTTAAAATTTGAAAATGTTTACGTAATTCGCCTTTTGAATTTTAAATATAAATTCATTCAAAGTTTAAAAGCATTGAAATTTACTATTTCAATTCTCAGTATTGTCAGACGAATGTCTCTGATAAAGATATTCTTCAAAAAACAACGCAACTAGCCTCATTATGTAGAAGATCAGCAGGAAGTCTTGATTGGATGCCACTTGTCGAGACGGTGCTTCATCCACCTTTCGATAATAATGTTCAGAAAGGTTCTTTCTTTTTAAATCTTTCAAACTTTTATTATTTTCTTCTCCCATAAGAATCTATTATCACAATACTTGATTTTCAGTTGAAAAATTGAGGGGAAAATTGTTAAAAATAGTCTTAGAATCGTTGAGTGGAACCACAGCTCTATCGACTGTTTTAGAACAAATTCTGAAGCATCCTCTAGCCACTAGTGGAACAATAGGTGATATTCGACATTTACTCACTAGTGTCCTTACGCATTCACGCTACGAGCAAACTCTGATCGAAACCACTTCGAGAATCGTTAGCCTGGAACTTCATGAAGCTCTCAAACGAGCTTTGAGGTAAAGAAATTTCCATTTCAAATTAAAGTATTATTTTTCGAAACTTATTTTTGAATCCTTGTTAATAATTTTATTTCTCAACTCTAATCTAAAAATTGTTTTTTTCTACAATTTAGGGATAGAGGGAAAGGATGTTCAAACGAATCTTTAATCTGCCCAATATGCAGACAAAAACTTTCGCATTGTACAAAGTACATTGTAATTTTTGAATGTGGCCACGGATATCATGTCGAATGTTTAGCGAAATCGAAAGTGTGCTATACGTGTTTAAATACAAAAGGTTGGACACACACGCCAACAAATTTCACACCACCAAGTGTTCGACCTCTGGTAATAACTTGTTCGAAATTTTTTTCCTCTTGTGTATTTTCTGCTGTATTTCGTCGACCAGCCGACGATCGTGTATTTAGGCCTTAAGTTGCAGTTTCAAAATATTTTTTGTTAATTTCAAAATCTAAATCTAAATTTATTTACAGGAAAGACGTCAATTAGAGCCACCAGCTTTCTTGCAAAATAGGGACACATCCTTGAGATTAGCACCGCCTGTTCCGTGGCCAGATCTGGAGGGTACTTTTTAATCTAGTCTTACAAAAGAAAATATGAAAAAGAAATTAAAATACCTAAAAAGACATTATTTTCTGTAATCTCGTTGAATAAGATCTCTTTTTCCGATTTTTAGAATCCTCCGACTTTATATTTTATAGAAATTTGTTTATTACAGGAATAATTTAAAAATTCAATTTTAAAAGTTTAGAAATTTGAAAGATATAGAAACTTTACAGAAAATTATTTTCAATCTCTTTTTAAATATTCCATTATCCAAAGACGGAGAAGTGTTACAAAATCATTCATTTTCCGATCATTAAACGATATACATATTAGATAACAAAGTTGGTCGAGTCCTAATTAATTGCTCATTCTCTAGAGTTATTTTTTCTTTTGGATATAAATTTATGTCTATACATGTATTAAAAATATTATCTTTTTGTCACGCCGTGCGCAAAGCTCGATATTGCGCGCGCAAGCGTATGCTAAATCAAGCTTTGCACACGTCGTGTCATAAAATACGGTTCAATACATGTGCGGGATTTTGATTTCAGCCTTGTGTGACCATTTCACACAAGGCTAAAATCACAATCCCGCACTAGTAATGAAATGTACTATTCTTCGATCCCTCCAATTTTTTTCTCGTTTACTTCTCAATACTCTGGTATCATGTATTTGTATTCATTGTAAATTATTATATTGCATCAATAAGTATTATATATCGTCAAAAAATAGGCGACTCGTATTTTTTTTGCTATCACAAAAGATTAAATATGAAAAGGAAAGTAAGTTAAAATATGTACATAATATTACGATTTTTTCACTATTTTCGCTATTTTCGTAATTTTAACGAGAGGCGCATCTGGTTTACGTTTATTCTTCTTTGTGATGAATATTGGTTGTTTTGGTTTATTCGTAATTAAAATGTACTCCGGACTCATTGGCTCGTGGCCCAGAAGTTCTCCAGTCAGCAATTTTAATACGATTGCAAAAACAGAAAGATCTTCTTCACTATTAGGTCGATTAAATGGTATTATTTCGTTGTAAGAAATGAAGTTGTCAATTGATGAAATCAGATCGATTAGCTGCGGGGTTATTGTAGTAATTGCTAATAGTAACTGGACCTGTCAATACACATTTAATCAAAAATGAAATCGTGCTAATTAACAGTATAATTATGTAATTTGATTTCCAAGTCTAAAATTAATTGATTTAAAATAAACTATTCTAATTATTATGAAGATAGTTCAGATTATTATTTCAGTGTTCAAAAAATTGGGATTACATAATTCGAAGAAATTTACCTTGTCATCAGAGTTTTCCAGACACTCTATTAATCTCGAAATTTCTTCGTAAATAAAAAAGCCCATTGGAACGCATTGTCGATCACAATTACATTCGCAAACTTGTAACATCGATTTAATCTCATCAACTTCTTTTTTAATTGTATTCAAAAGCTGAACTAAAGGCAAGCTTCTTGCCATTCGACTTGCTACCCGAATTTTATAAGATTTTAAATATCCCTATAAGTGTAATTATAAAAATCATGAAATTCAAAGTACATATAAACAGGATTTATAGTCTTAGCATTTTAATATTATACATAAAAAAAATGTTTATTTTCTCACTTCTTTATTTGCTTGAACCCATGTGCAAAAAATCTGATCTATAAAATCTTTGAATTCGCAATTTTTAGAGTAATGTGTCTCTGATAAAGTTTCAAGCGAATTTACTTTACTTGATAATAGACTCCAAGTTTCGTGAAACTTGCTTAATTTATTATCCAAATCGGAATTGATTCTTACGATGTGAGTTGCTTCGAAACGTACAACTGCAAGCTGTTAAAAATCTTGGCAATATAGAGAGAAATATGTATGTATGTATGTATGTATGTATGTATGTATTTATTTATTTATTTATTTGCATATAATGAATTTGTTTACTACATACGTGTTTTTCCAAATTCTCTACAAGTCTAGAACATGTGAAATCGTTATCATCCTGTAAAATTACAGGAATGATGCTACAAATCTGGCTTTCAGTCAAATTGTCCATTGAATATAACTCCTCCATATTTTTAATTTTTAGTGCTGGAAACGTATATATACATACAACCAAAATGAACACGTATTCAACTTAACTGGCTTTTGTTTTCAGACATTCAATTTTTTAGTCAATCAATATCATAAAAAATGGAATGAAAATTCAAACTTTATAATAAAAATTTTCTTTATTATACTGTTTAAAATTTTAAAAACTATTTATTATAATTTGACTAGAAGGAAAAAAAATGACGACTAATCCAAAAGTCAATAAAATTTAAATTAGGTAATCGTTAATAGAGTCGAGTGTACCGTAGTATTTTTTGACACTCCGTGCGCGAAATCCGATTTCGCACACACGCTCAGTCAAAAGAGCAAGCCTATGCTAAATCAAGCTTCGCACACATCGTGTCACAAAAAATACGGTACATATGCTCGTGCGTAAACATTCACAGAAGGCTAAAATCACCACATTCCCGCACTAGTATCGACTGTTATTTATACTGGCTATGCGCAAAAGTTTTTTCTATGACTGAAAATAATCTAGAATTAAATAAATCTATGTGTACTTTGAAAAAACAAAGGATAAAAAAAAATGACCATAGCATTTTTTAGATTCTTTGTTTTTGCTGAATATATTCTATTAATTTGATAGCAAATATGCGGACGTACATTATACAGATGTCGTTTTATTGAAGACAGCTGGCACACAAATCAAGACAGACGTCGATTACATTATATTACAATGTTGCTGTTATTGCTAACTACTTTACATTTTCTTGCTCTAACTTTTTGGCTAGTATTAATTAACTTATTTATAGAATAATATAACGAGGTATTTATAAATCAGAGTAGACTATGAATAAGAAACTTATCACTGTCTCATAGTTCATGTTTCAACAAAGTTCTGTTATTTATGTCGGAGCCGAAACTGTCTTCACAAATCGCTTATTTTTCATAAAATCATCTTAGCTTTAGAAATTAAATGTAAATTACCTAAGCAGGTTACATTAACCCTTAATCGAAGATTATTAATCTTACTAACATGTCGCTAATTATGCACAAATCTCATTCACTCGCATTCTCTTAATTGAAAACTGTATTACGCTCAAAGATCACGAAATTCAGTGATCCTTAAAAAATAATCTGCAAATAAACGGGACCTTTGTAAATGTACAATTCACTTACATATCATCATTCTCACAAAGTTTCGGATTCATTCTGACAAACGACAGATTTATCTAATCTATTTTCAGGAGACGAATATTTTTTCTAGAATAAGGGACGGATCGCATTTCTTTCTGAAGATGAAGAAGAACTATGTACGAGGAACTGTCGTATTAATTCAATTAATTCACTCATTAATTAAAATAAACACTTGTAAAATTCAAAGACCTTAATTAAATTTCATATTTTCTCGAAATGCGATTTCTATTTTGAGTTATTTAAAGCGAGAAAAAGTAACGCTTCTATACTTCCTCAGGAATTAAATCCGGACAAAATTTGAATCCGAAACATGAATTTCTTCCGCCCTAGACTTTTAACAGTTTTTCTAAAAGAAAAAAGATTTCAAGACTCAAAGCCAAATTTATTATTTTTTTATTTAGTTTTCCGTGGCTCCTTAATAAATAATATTTCTTATCCTACTGAATCTAGGACTAGCTAGTAAAACGGGTCGATAGTAACACATGTGTTACTCAAAATGCAATGTTTGAAGCTCTTTTTTTTTTTTTGCATTTTTGATGTCGAAATATTAATCGACGATTAAAACGAAAACATTTTTCCACGCATTTAGACGCAATTCATTGGATGTTTCTATCTACGTTCCCAATGATTGCGATTATGATTGGAATATCTATGGTTGTGGTGTCTGTAATTATTATATCGAGCTCGTCCGTGGTTGGAAGTGTTGTAATAATTTCTCCGAGGGTTACCACCTATCGAACGATTCCAGGATTTGACATTTTCGTATTCTTGAAATGGATTGTAACCGTCGTTAAGTCGATTTTCGTAGTCTCGGTGTGATTTTACTTTCTTTGTACGACCTCGGTCTATTTCCTCATCGTCAGGGTCCAAGTGACGCTTTCTTTCTTGCCGCCTTTCGTCGTCGACCTCTCGATCTAGTCTCGACCTTCCTCCATTCCAATTTGTGACTGCAATGAGAATAAATACAATATTTGTTAAAGAGTTTTATAGGATATTTAGCCAGCGTGGAGAAGTTTTTAATCCGCCAAATGAAAGTTTTTCAAAATTAAAAATTAAAGAAAATTTAGAAGTACACTCGAACTTGAATATGAGTCCCCTGAATTTCTGTCCTTCTGAGAAAGTTGGGTTGGTCCCAAACATTGATAAGGAGAGGTGAGGAGTCGAGAAGAGAAGCGCCGCGAGATCGATAGTGCTCGTCTCGGCAATAGCGTAGTCACAAGTGGACAGTACCCGCTAAGTCAGTTAGCTCTAGTTCGCAAAGAGAACACTGGTACATACGCCGCTGACTTTCGACCTGTACGTTCCCTTGATATGTATCCACTGACCAATCAAAGTGGGACAGCAATCCAAGTTCGAGTGTAATTCAATAATTCAAAGATATATTAACCATTTAACTAAAAAAAAATATTAGAATAGCATTCGAATTTTAAATTGATACAAATTCTTAAAGTTACTAAAATATTTAAAAACATTAATTCATATGCAAAGTTAAAATGCATTCAATTCTAAAAATATAAAAAATTGGAGGATTAAAAGCTTATTTTAAAAGTTCAATTCAAAACCCATACGTACTTGAAAAATGGTAATTTCTATCTTTCGATCAACAAAACTCGAGCCTTAATTAAAAAAAAAAAAATCTAAATCCGCCGCTCAAAACATTTACTTACTTTTTCAAAAATCAATACAACTTTTTCGTCAAAAATTATATTAAAACACAAAGAAAAAATAACTGCAAATACTCAATAAATTTAGAGTCCTAAAAGTTTGTTTCAAAACTAAAGATATAAAGTATCAAATCAATAATATGAAAGGTAATAAATTACTGAAACTTTAAAATTATTTAACCCCAACCAAGACATTCCCGCTTGTTTTTATATATTCTAATTTCTCGCTGCAGTTTTTTTTAGGCTTAGGTTTCTGCAGATTAAAATCCGTTTTCGGCTTAAGCTTCGATGTGATTTCAGAATTAAAGTAGCGAGAAGTGATTTTTTTCTCCAAAGGTCTGATGATTCGTTTTTTATCCTGGATTGGGAGTTTTGGTCTTGGACGTGATGGAAAGGTCATGTGATAAAGTTATCTGAGAAAGAGGAACAATCATGACATTCTAGGACGATATTTTTTTTTTGTACTGACCCGAATTACTTCCGTAACCCCGATGCGAAGTCTTCAGCAAGTGGAAAACTGTTTCTGAACGATTTGTCCCGTTGAAATCTCGGCAAGCTGCTGCATTCGGTGTTGTGTTGTGATTGAATTTACTCGATTCATTCCTATAAAAAAAAATATTATTTGTTGTTAATTTAAAAGCGTTTCAGAGAAGAAAACTCCCGAAAATTTAAATCATCCGAATGTGCCATTATCAACAATAGGAAAGTATTTAAATTCGGAAGTGCTTAAAGTGTTAAACCATTTGAATTTTGAAGCTTCACTAGAAAACTTAAGTTTTCAAACAATCAGAAATTTGAAAGCATCTAAATTCAAATAAAAATAACACTTACTTATTATTATCAGTAACGGACCATCCGTTAGGAATCGCGGCCGATGAAGGAGCTGGAGTGTCTTTAGAAACTTGCCAGCCATTACTGCTTGCTGCTAATTTTCCATTCTCACTATTCTTTGTCTTCGCCGGCGAACCCCACTTTCCATTAGTATCAGCTTTTCCATTAGTCTCCGATTTTCCATTTTGGTGTTTTGGTGAAGACTGTTTGCTACTTTCATTTCCATTACTGTTTCCGTTATGCAACTTTGCTAATGGAAGCAACCCATTCACAGGCTTCGAATTCGATGAAGCTGTGCAACTTCCATTTGTCTTTGGCGAGTCCTTCGAATTTGATACAGATTTAGGTGAAGAGTCTTTTTTTGAAACAAACACCTTCTGTGTACTGCTTGAATTGAATGGATTCTGTTTCAGGTTTGATGAGTTTTCAACATTCTGGGCCTTTGACGTGTTTCCAGAATTGTTCTCTTCATCGTCACTCGATCCATCATACGGAACTAAACTATTTCCGTTCAATATTGTACTGTTTTTCGTGTGTAACACTAATCTCGGTTGTGACTTTTCTTGTAGCTTTTGAGGGAGTAGAGGTCCTATAAAGTTTGAACTCTTCTGACTACTATTTTGAATGCCATTGCTTTTCTGAGACGTTTGAGAAATTGTCGCAGGTTGATTACTGTATTCTTTATTTTTTTGTAAGTCAGAGCCGTTATGTGAAATAATTCCAGAGGTAGAGGGTTTGAAGTTTGAGAGTTTGCTTTCAGAGTTGACCGAAATGGGAAGAAAGCTTTTCGACGTTAAGGCTCCATTGGCTTTGATGGGTTGGTGATTATTAAAGTGGTTCTGGGACTGGGGTTCCATTTCGAAAATCATTATGTATGCGTTTGTATTTAGTACTGTGTTCAGACTTACTTGACGAACCTGGAAAAAAAGAGATGAGATTAATAAACGGGGAAAATGAATAATTGGAATCTGATTATACTCGAAGGAAATTAGACATTAGAGCAAGCCTTAATTAAAATATAAGAAAATACGTGCAAATATCGTAATACTTACACAAGAGTCATCAAAAGAGTAGTATTTCCCTGAAGAAACCTGAGCGACGGCTGTGTAATGTCCACAATTGACAGAGGGTCCCATGTGAGTAACCATGGAGGTGAGTTTATAATTTAACTTCTTCGGACTTTCTCCCTTTTCTCTCCAGAGGTAAGGACCCATGTCCACTGTTTGTTTAAATCCTATATGTCGGGAAATCTTTCCGCCCATGACACTAAATCGTTTCAACTGCACGCAAAGCACTTTGGGTGGCCTTTCCAGGCTGAATTGTTTTGTGGCAGGTACTCTTCGCTTACAAGCTTCGCATTTGTAATCATTGTTGTCTAAATGCTCCTGACTAAAGTAACTCGAGAGAGCTTCATCCAAGGTACTCGCTTTTCGAATATCCACTAGTAAATCCTACAATTTAATTGAAAAATTTATAATATATTACCATCAAATGCTGTCTTTATAATATAATAGTATATACAAAATTAGATATAGTCTGAATTTAGAATTAAGAGTACTTGAAAGTGTTGAAAAGTTGTGGATACATAGTCGCACTGAAGGCACTTGACTTCCGTGCGAATATAGCCTCCGAAAATTTGATTAACAGGCGTAGTTTCCTTCGAGTAATTATCTAGCTTAGTAGCTTTATTTCTTGTTAAATAGGCTCTCTCCATTCCTTCCAATAAATAACGAAGAAATTCGTGAGCATCTTCTTGTTGTCCTAGTACCATGGTTCTACATATTTCTGCAAAGAAAACAATAAACGTATTGTTATAAATATTGTGATATGAACATACTTAAATATTTTTACTACTTTCAAACTTACGTCTGAGTTTGTTATAAATGCAGAATGGTTTAAAGGCTTCCCCTGATTTTTGGTGGCTAAACTTCAAGGTTTTGGCCATGGAACAAGTAAGGCACTCTCCTGCGTCTGTAATAAATCCGAATCAAAAGTTATTATAAAGTAAAATTATACTTGTAAAAACTAATTGTTCACACGGAGAGAAATTATCAATTCCGTGCATAAATAAAAAAACCTACCATTCTGGTCGCAATTTGAGCCATGATGAGAGTCAGACATTAACCAATTAACGAGAGCCGGAACGTGAAAAAGAGCTTGAAGAGTACTATTTAAGTAGCAGGTATTGCCGACGTTTAGCATGCCGGCACCAATAGGAAAATTATCTCTCCACCCCAAAAGGACTTTGTTTCGAGGGTATAAAACATATTTAGGATCTGGTAAAGTGAGTTCAGTCTTCCTGCCTTCTGGTCGTTTGGAACAGGAAGCACCTTCTTTCATATTTTTACTATCGGAATTATCTGAATTGAAGGTGTAACACGTTGACGACTTATTTAATTTTTTGGAGTCCAAACCTTCCCGAAAATTGCAAGTTTGTACTTCTTTTTCGAAATCGATGGCAGTTTCCACAACACGAGAAAAACTATCAGCTTTCAAAATCAACAGATCGTCGGATTTTGATTGGTTGTGCTCCAAACTATTGCGGAGTGCCACCGCAATGGAATCGCAAATGCTCACTGCAGGCATCACTATCCTTTGTTGATACTTTTTAAATCAGTCTTCGCATCCGAATCTATAATATCAATTTTTTAGATTAGTAATTTTGGTAAATTGTAAGAATAGCAATTGAAAATTCAGGTCTGTCAGCAATATTTTTAAGTTCAAATTAATGAAAAAAAGTACATTTTTAAATAAAAAAAAAATATAAAAGTGATTAAAGCATGGACACCATTTTATTAGGATATGTTCTTCTAGAAACACAGCAAATTATGAATTTTTTAATTGCAAAATTTTTCATCATGTGAGCGACAGAAATTTTCTAATCTTTTCATCTAGAAGTATCTGTCATAATTTTCGCGGGAAAATTGTAAAAACCAAAATACACAAAATTTTTTGGTCTACTCTATATCCCTAATACCATACATTAAATAATATTAATAATAAATTACTGACTATACAATAACTTTTCACCTTTCACCTATTAAATTATACAACTCGGGTGACATTTTATGGAATGCAAAGCTAAGAATTCAAATTATAGAAAATATAGGAATTAGATATTGTACATAAGTAATTATTTACCGTATAAATAAAGTAAAAAAATAGATGGAATAATAAAAAAGCACATTTTATGAATATATTAAAAGCCTATACCGAGTTAGTAACGATAATTTGACAACCATAACCTATTTTCTATATGGAGAAGCACACTTCGAAAATTTCAAAACAAAGAAAATCTTAAAGCAAACACGAATAAAATACCACTTTAAACAATAATCTTTTCCTGAATTTTATCCATTTAACGTAGAAAACTGTTCTTAAATGATAAATAACTCAACAAAATGTTGACCTTCAAACTCGTAAATATATCTTTTAAATTCAATATAATCCATCAAGTGAAATGAAGTTAAATAACGAAATTGGCCACAAAATTTTTACTTCTCAAAAAAAAAACAAGAACCTCCCGCGTAGAAAATAAAAGCAAATTTTAGGATAGAAAAGAAAACTAGGACATGTGTATAAAGAACACGCGGCATGACCGAAGAAGTAGATACCGCACTAACATTATTCATTGTTTACCTTCTCTTTTTCATACACAATCACTATCATTTCCGGTGGAAAATTCACCAGCTAAAAATCCCAGCCGACAAGCTAAAGTTCCAGGATGATAATTCCGAGAGTCACAGGGCACCGAGAGTGAAATTATGCTCTAACATGCTCTAATGCGGTTGCCGGATAAGAATTGGGCGCGTGTCCAGTAGTGTGCAGTGTTGCCACAATGAACATTGAGTTGATATGTACATACCAGGGTTGGTAAGTTACGCGTAACTTGTGGTTTTTTACGTATATTAGGGTGGCGTCCAGGGATGGCTTGTGACGCGTCACTCGAGGTTTTTGACGTATTATACGTAAAAAATGTAATATACGTAAAAAAACGTAATTAATATAAAAAAAGATGGCGGACATAAGAAAAAATGGAAAGGGTTGCTATCCAATCGAACGAAATCTCGATTCACCGAAAAGTCATTTCAACGAAAACTGTATAGTTTGTGCTCAATAAATGGAAAAAAAAACATAACCTCACTTTTTGAATATTGCGCGCTGAAAGCAACGAATTAGATACTCTGGCGCCATTTTAAAAACGTATATTACGTTTTGTAAAAAACTCAGGATGTAATCACGAAGTAGTATAAGGAGACCCAACTCCATCTGCGATTCCGGAAAATTCTGCTAGCATTTTTCCGAACACACTTCCTATAGCATTTTGTCAGAGATTCGCCCAGTAACGGATTTTAGCGCCTCTTGTGACAAATTTTTGTAACGTGTGATCCATATG
>CAJFCO010018401.1:116648-130153 GCA_904066015.1 Synergus gifuensis | reverse complement strand
TTTTTTTTTGCATTAAGCACATTAAAATGGTATAAAACATTGTTTTTAACCTTTTTTGAAATATTTTGATCTGTTAGAATAATAATAATAAAAACTAGGGGTGCCATTGTGAGCACACATTCTCATCACACTTCGCACGCTTGCGTTTGTTTACCAACCTTCATCGCTACTATATACTTTTATTTAAATTATTTTACTTTCAAATGAAGAAGAAAACTAATTTACTTAAGGTTCTATCGACCTTAAGGGACACATTCTCATCAGAACACTCGCGCATCACACTATATTTTATTTAAATATCATATAAATTATTTATAGTTATTTAAAATTATAATCATATTAAACTCTAAACTTCGGTATATCTTATAATTAATAGAAAATTAATTTATTTAATGTTCTATTGATCTTAAAAATCCTATATTCAAAAAAGCGCTCAAGATTTTCGTTAGATATTATTTTTAAATCTCATTCAAACCTTGCGATTTGTGTTAGAATTTTTTTAAAAAATATTTTGATGATTAAAACAAAAACTAATCATCATATTAAAAAATGGTCAAGGGAGAATTTGTAGATCTTTTAAAGACCAATAATTATGTTCTGATAATTTGGCGTTATTTGGCTCAAAATTTGAATTTTCGATTTTTCAAGAAAATTCAAAAAATTGTTACGTCAGTCCTGTAGGGCGTTTAAAAAGATATATTTTTCATCGTTTGACTCTTTTTCATATTGTGCGTTATTTGGCTTTAAATTATTTTTTTTTTTTTAAATTTTCAAAATGCTCTAACTTTTTGAATTTTCATAAAAAATGGCTGGCTAACGAACTCGGCCTTCATTTTAGGACACTAAAAGAGTATACCAAAGGCCAATCCAATCGATCAATTCTTTTGAATGTATCGAGAACGCAAAATAAAAATCTACACACACACACACAGAGGCAGACAGACAGACAGACAGACATATTGGTAAAACCATGTTTTTCGGGTTCAGGGGGTCACAAAACGTAAAGGTTTAACAAAAAATGGGGGGGGTCAAATTTTACACAAATATAATACATTCTCTGATGAGAATGTAAAAAATTTTTTCGTCAGACTTGACGGCAGATACTTCAGCCCAATTGTAAAATACAGGACACTTTACAACAAAGATTTCTAAAGGATAATATAGTTTGAAGCAGTTTCTGAGATAATAGGTAAATTCATTTACATGATCATAAACATCATTTTTTAATAATAATGCATTTTTTCAATTTTTTTGTTTTTTTATATTGTAAGCTTTTGAAATGGAACGCTCCACACATCAGGTATGTATAGGCAATTGCTTACGAAAAACTTAAATATTATTAATCAAAATGGAAAATATTTTTTTGGTTCTACTTTACTACTTTATTACATTTAAATACCTGATGGAAAAAAAATTTCTCTTCAAATTTATAGATTTTTGAGGGAAAAAGAAAAATCGGAAAAATTTTTGAATTTTGGAGAGAAACCTTATATCAGAAAAAACATGCTGACATTAGATATATACGAAACAGATATGTGTTATAATCACTGGATAAGTGTTTAATATATTATATATATATATATATAATTTATATATATATATTAATTATATATAATAGTTACTTAGTGAGCTTGATACTTTTCCGTAAACTGTTGTACCCACCATTTGGTCAAATTCAAGTAAAAATTGGGACCCTCGGGTTCGTAGTCTAGATAGGTGAAATCCTTATTGCTTGCTGGCTTCGCTGGTTCGATTTGTGTTCCTTCATGCCATTCATTAAAGGATGTTATAGATATTGTAGTCGCCCCACTATTTAAAGCAGTTCTCCATGCGACTTCATAATATTGACCGTGTCTACGATGCCTTCTATTTTCTGCATTCCAAGGACGAATCTGAAATTCAAATTCGATTCGATGTTATGCATTGTTATTTAGTACCAATTTATTCAGAATATAAATTTGGATAGACACCTGGGTATCGATGTATCCAGGTCCCACACTAGGTACAAAAAGAAGTTCATTCTGAGTTGCAAATTTATTTAGATCTTTCCAATTTTTCCAGGAGCTTCCGTAGCTGAATCCGTTCACGGCGAAGTAGGTATAGAATCCGTCAAAATGTGATTTTTTTATATGACTTCTGTGTTGTGAATCTACTAATAGTCCCATATAAATTGCATCCATTTCTGTACCCCTCAGAGTTAAGTTGCCACGCTCGGATAATAATTCCCACCAAGCACTAGATGGAAAAACGTACGAGTCGTAGATATAGATAACAGGCAAAATTGCTCCGCTGAAAAATAATGTTGATAATTGAATTTCATAAATAAAGAAATCTTGGTTGGGACAATATAAGTCATCAAAGTGCCTATTGTTATTAACAAAGTTGAATAGGTGAATTTTTTATAAAAATAGGAAAGAAATAGGGTACAAAAAATTGAAACAAACTTAAACCAACCGAACGGAAATATTAGAAAATTTGGCCAGAAGGAAAAAAATTGACTTTTTCAATCCAATCCAAAAGATTTTAAGACGTTTTTAATCACTTTAAAGAACTTTAGATAAATTTTAAATATTTTCAGTTCAAGATATGTTAGGTGATTTTAAGGAATTGAAGGGATTTAAAAATATTAAAAAGGTTTTTTTTAGAGATTTTAAGTGATTTTAAGGATTTTCAAATGATTAAAAATTTTTTAAAAGAATTTGAAGCGATTTCAATAGAATTAATAAGAGTTTAACTTTTTTCAAGAAATTTCATAGGATTTCAAAGATGTTAAGACCTTTTGATTGAATAAACATATTTTGACTGATTATGCGGGAAAGTTTTTTCAATCCGCAATTGACCCAGAATTGGCATATAATTCCAATGTTAATACTTTTTCATAAAATTTAACTTTAATAATTGAAAAAAGATGAAAGGATACTAAATTTACAAAATGGATGAAAAGGATGAAAAAATGCAAAATAGATGAAAAAAGGTGAATAGATGATGACTGTAAATATATTTAAGACATTTACTCGTCTTCTCTCCTAATTCTGTAGAGGGCAGGGTGAGATCCATATTGTGTGAACAAATATCTTATATGATCCATCAAATTAATTGGATTTCTTCCCTCGTATGGCTCTATATGGGGTGCAATTTTTAACTGATATCTATGAGCGGCATCCAATAAATCTGGCATTACAGTATCAGTGTTGTCGACCATGATAGGTGGACTCCATGAAGCTATTATAACTCCAACACCGGCCTCTTTTAATTGCTTCATATGCAAATCAATTACCTATGAACGAATATTTAAAATTTAATTACATAAAGTGAGAGATTTTTTGTACTTAAAATTAATTCATAACTAAATTAAATAATTGAAATAGATTCAGCATGTATGTATTAACATAATCTTATAATTAATTTCATAGAATTTCTAGAATTAATTAATCTTATAATTATTAATTATTATTATTATAAAATAAATATAATTTTGCTTCCTCATAGAAGAAGCTTTGTAGTTGTTACATTTTCCAATATTTTTAAAATGGATTAATTAAACTTTCCTCAGTTTATAAATATCTAATACAACATTCTAATCAATTTTCCGGATGTATATATATGGATGTTCTCGTTTCTTGTCGCCACTATAACTTTAAGGTATTTATAGATAAATTGATGAAATATTCAGGGTTTATTCGCACTCCCAATGTCTAAAAACGAGCCCAAGGATTTTTCAAAATATTAAATTAAAAAATTTGTATGTCATTTATCATTTTTGTAAACAATAATAAATAATCTAATATTAATAGATTTTATTTAAAAATATGAATGATGACATCAAAAGATTTTTTACTTCAGGAAAAAATAATTAAATATATTTTTTAACATTTAAAAAAATCATCAATGCTTCCTTTATGAGGAAGCAAAGTGCTCAGAAAATGAGCACAAAAAAAATATAAATATAGTTAAATCGAATTCAAAGCTAGTTTATAATAAAAATAATAAATAGTGTAAGTTACCTAGAATGCACCAAAGAAAAAGAAACAACATATTATTAAAATGTAGACACCTTAGGATCCACAGAACTGTAACAACCCAGACTGGGATAATAATTAGCAGCTATATCAGCCGGAGGATCATGACTTCCTTCCGGAAAGACCCTTTTATCATTTTTCTTCCAGTTTGGCAAATAGTCCTGATTCCAATGTTTCCAAAATCCGTCGTATTCCTTGGATCGATACCAGGGATAATAAAATATATGCACGTTATAATTAGATTCAACAACAATGGAATTATTCAGGAGAGGCAAAATCTTGTTTCTCATTTTGCGAGACATTCGAGCAATTTTATTTTGAACGATCTTCTCTCTCATCTCCTTGTATTTTCTTTCGTTAATTTCCTTTTGAATTTCGACTGCCTTTGGCGTTGTTAGTATATCAACCTGCTGATTTACGACGGTGCTCCATTCGATACCTGGAGTAACTACATGTGGTTGGCATTTAATTGATTCCAGAGGTGTTAATTTTACTATTATAACTGCTGCCATCAACGTTGAAAGAACCAAAACCACAGCCGATAAATAAAAACATCGTCTCAAAGAAACTGCAGTCATTATCCCACCAAGCATTTTAAAAACTTGATAAAACTTTTTCAATCAAATGTTCACTGTGTAGATAAGCAATACTTAATTAGAAAAAAACAAGATTAATTGTATAAATTAATCAATTAAATTGATCTTTCAGAATCAATTTTTAGAAATTATTAAACTGGAATATTTTATAATATCAGGATGGTAACAGAAGAATGAAAAATGAAAGCGTTATTAAGGAATGAGTCTGAAATAATATAAAATCAATATTGTTCGCAAGAGGGCAACAATAATAACAAAAATATAATTTCAGATTTAATTGTATAGATAGATGTACTGAAAAACAAAAAAAAACCATCAAGCAAAAAACAATTCTATAAAATTAAATAATACAGTAGTAACGTATTTTCAGATTACATATTAAGGAATAAACAAACGAACTTAACATGAATAATCCGCCTTTTGCTGCTGAATGAACACGTCAATTGATATAACTTAAGTTGTTGAAATAAACTAAACATTTAAGTTTAATGTTTATAGATTGACACCTTGTACATACATAGTGTTTAAATGAATCACTGAAAATGTTAAAAATAAAAACACATAACTATCACCACAAAAGCTGCTCCATCCGGTAAAAACGGCAAAAACTGATGCGCAAAATGCCAACGGCGTGGCGTGTCAAACTTTTAGGGCTTTTAGGTTAGAATTTCCGTACACTCGACTCGATGACTCGATCGACTCGATCCACGGTCACGGATGAAGAATGTCAGTGTTGCCAGCACGTTGCCAGATTTCCCCCTACGAGGGCAAAGACATTAATGTCTTTGACGAGGGCAAAGAGTAAAGACATGGTATAATGTCTTTGACCAAAGACAGTGTATAATGTCTTTGCCAGTGCATCTTGGACAGAAAAATCTCCCTAAAACAATCCCGACATATTTTTTCTTCCTGTCCTCCTCAAATCTCCCTAAAAATAGGGAAAAAAACCCCAATCTGCAGTGGGATTCCGGTGCACAAATTCGAACGAATCTCTCTTTCTACCATGTGAGTTAGAGAACGAGGTACGAATGTACGATCGATTCGAGTCGACTGTTCATTCGGCATCTCTTTCTATCGTACGAGATTAAAGAAGGACGTTCGACGACATTTCGAAATTGCCCCATGCCATTTCTCTGGAGGCCTGTAGAAAATATTTGTCATCAGAGTTAACGGAAGCCGTGTGGCGGCGCCACCTATGCAGTTCCCCTATCCTATTATAAAAAGGACATGAATTTCGGCTAACTTCATAGCGTTACCTTTACATGCATTTCCTGCATAAACACTGGTTACGCATGAAGTGAGCGTCAAGTCGTGAGTATTCTCGACTTGGCGCGAGGATTTCAATTTTCTTTTCACTTTCTATAAACGAAACACGCGCGCTCAAGCGCGCGCCTAATCTCGTAATTCAAATAATGCATGGCAAAAGTGTTAAAAACCAAATTTTTATTAAATAAAAATAATTTTCTGATAGTTCTGCATAAAAGATAGTGATCTTTAAGATTCTTTTAATCTGTTAAATTAAAAATGATTTGAGAAAATCGTAAAATTTACTGCTTTTAGACGTAAACCCAAATGCACTCTTATACTTATTATAACTACAACAGATTATTATTCATGCGCAGTTAAATTAAACATATAATTATTTTTGTAATTTTTAAATATCCAAAAAGAAAATAGTAATAAAAAAATAATAATATATACTTGATTTATCATTTATGTAAATTCATTTCGGATTTTCAAATATTTTAATAAACAATTTATTATTTATTTTTATATCTTAAAAACGTGATTGGTAAAATTAATAAAGTAATCCCTATAAGTTGTAAAATGAAAATTTGTTTATAGATATATATTTTTTAATGATTGTTATAAGTATTAAACATATACTTATGCTTTCATAGTGACAAAAAATAATTTTTTAATACAAAATTATTAATTTTATATAAAACTGTATATGCATTTCTTGTGCCTCTTAGTATTTATATACAAATCTTTTCTTTTTAAATAATTTGTATCTAGTACAAATTTTAACAGATTTTTTCAAATATATCTTAAATTTGTACTAGATACAAATTATTTAAAAAAAAAGATTAGTATATAAATATTAAGAGACACAAGAAATGTATATACAGTTATATATAAAATTAATAATTTTGTATTAAAAAATTATTTTTTGTTACTATGAAAGCATAAGTATATGTTTAATACTTATAACAATCAGTAAAAAATATATATTTATAAACAAATTTTCATTTTACAACTTAGGGATTACTTTATTAATTTTACCAATCCCGTTTTTAAGAGATAAAAATAAATAAATTGTTCATTAAAATACTTGAAAATCCGAAATGAATTTACATAAATGATAAATAAAGTATATATTATTATTTTTTTATTACTATTTTCTTTTCGAATATTTAAAAATTACAAAAATAATTATATGTTTAATTTAACTGCGCATGAATAATAATCTGTTGTAGTTATAAGTATAAGAATGCATTTGGATTTACGTCTAAAAGCAGTAAATTTTACGATTTTCGCAAATCATTTTTAATTTAACAGATTAAAAGAATCTTAAAGAACACTATCTTTTACGCAGAACTAACAGAAAATTATTTTTTTTAAATAAAAATTTGTTTTTTTAACACTTTTGCCATGCATTATTTGAATTATAGAACATCATAGCGCGCTTCGCGCGCCTATATAATTACTTTACGTTACGCACTTGTGACGATCCCACGTGACCATCTCTCAACCAATCAGATCACGAATAAACTGCGGACACTGGACACGTCATCTATTTTTTAAAGGTGATATCATACCTCTGCAAAAATTTTGCTTTCGCAAAATTTTGCGCAATGGAAATGAATGGAAGATTTTCCGCTTTGCAAGCGGAAAAACCTCTTGGCGGAAAGTTTTGAATTATAATTTTGTTTCGTGTAATTATTATTGAGAAATTTATTTATCGGGACGATATTTTCTTTATTATAAATTATGAAAATGACATTGTAAAGTTTTGATTTAAATAATTGTTCATTTTTTATTTCTTTTTTGTTTTGGTTATATGTAGCATGTTGTTGTTGACATTTTGTTCTGACACATGACCGGCGTAAGGTGTGAAGACGAAGTTTAATTAGTATGTTGTCGTTTATGTAATTGAAAAAAGATAGATCAAACATGGATCAGCTGAGCTGGTTTATTATTATATTTTTATGATATTATGTTTATCCAAAATTTATATCCTCAATATATCTTATCTTTAATATGTATATTTCCAAGCTAACATAACCTTATATTTTTCAGAATAACAATTCCGCAGTTTTTTTTTTCGTCTTCACACCTCACGCGGGTCATGTGTCAGAACAAAATGTCAACAAGAACATGCTACATATAACCAAAACAAAAAAGAAATAAAAAATGAACAATTACTTAAATCAAAACTTTACAATGTCATTTTCATAATTTATAATAAAGAAAATATCGTCCCGATAAATAAATTTCTCAATAATAATTACACGAAACAAAATTATAATTCAAAACTTCCCGCCAAGAGGTTTTTCCGCTTGCAAAGCGGAAAATCTTCCATTCATTTCCATTGCGCAAAATTTTGCGCAAGCAAAATTTTTGCAGCGGTATGATATCGCACCCACGAAGGAATAATGAGACCCAACTGCCAGTGGAAAAAGCCTTTCGAAACTGGAAACAAAAACTAGATCATAAGTCTTTAGAAGACCTTTACTTGTGTGCGCATGTGCGCAGTTGTCCTCTTCCTACTCGTGGGAAAGTGGAGTGAGAAAGTTTTTAAAATTGACATTAGATAGAGAGGTTATGTTCGTTTGTTGATTGTTATATGAACGATACTTCAAATAAATTATATAAACAATATTTTCAGTACAACATTTCACGACATTTTACGATGCATTACAGTTTACGACATTTTCGATCTCAGACATCTACGTCGATATTTTTTTCATTATGTAGGTTTTTTATCACAAAAAATATATTTGGAAGTGATAGAAAAAAAAAATTTCAATAAATTTATTTCAACGTATGATTAACGAAATAATAACAAAGATTTATTACAACTTCAAGATTTCAAGATCAAAAAAATGTAATAATATTCTACATACTTACCACTTTTATAATCCACTCTTTTTAACTATAAAAATCTAAATTTTGTCACCGCATGAAATTGCATAACAAACGAACATAACCAATTTGTCTTTGACATAACCTCCCTATATGTCAATTTTAAAAACTTTGTCACTCGCACACTTTCCCACGAGTAGGAAGAGGACAACTGCGCACATGCGCACACAAGTAAAGGTCTTTTAAAGACTTATGATCTAGTTTTTGTTTCCAGGTTGCGAGAGGGAGTTCGGTCTCCTTATTATTCCTTCGTGATCGCACCCTAGAAAGGATAGGGGAACTGCATAGGTGGCGCCGACACACGGTTTCTGTCGTTTCCGTCAACATATCCGACATTTTCAACTCAGAGTTCCAGGGGGCTGATAATTCCACTCCGTGTGTCTGGCAACACAGCGTCAACATATCTGACATTTTCAACTCAGAGTTCCAGGGGGCTGGTTTATACGGTTTATACGACCGTGATCCATAATCAATTTTAGGTTAGTTTTTCAAAGCGGGAAATGTTTTGATGACGTTCTGATCACGTGATATAGTAATTCCCGGATTTTCCGCATAAACGCTGGAATCGGTGGATTATTGAAAATCTGCTTCTCTGATCCCCTAAAGTGAGGCCACTTTCAATAGTTTCAATACACGGAGATTGGTCTCCTTATAAGCTAGAGCACAATGGAGAACTAAGCCTATTCCCTAAATCTAATGATGGTTCTATCCTTTTCTATCGTATTGCTCCATCTTTCTTGTCACGTGACCGTAAAAGAGATAGGGCAATATGATAGAAAAGGACAGAACCATAGGTAATAGGTTTAAGGTGATATCATACCTCTGCAAAAAAATTGCTTGCGCAATATTTTGCGCAATGGAAATGAGTGAAAGATTTACCGCTTTGCAAACGGAAAAACTTCTTAGCGGGAAGTTTTGAATTATAATTTTGTTTTCTTTATTATAAAATATAAAAATTGCATTGAAAAATTTTGATTTATGTAATATAGTGTTTTTTTCTTTTTTCTTTGTTCTAATGCAATTTTTCTAATTTATAATAAAGAAAACAAAATTATAATTCAAAACTTTCCGCCAAGAACTTGGTCCGCTTGCAAAGTGGAAAATCTTTCTCTCATTTCCATTGCGCAAAATATTGCGCAAGCAATTTGTTTGCAGAGGTATGATATCACCTTTAGTTCTCCATTGTGCTCTAGCCTTATACTACTTTCGTGTATACGGTCCTAATTATTCCTTCGTGATACGGCCCTAATTTTTGACCTGATGTCGATTTTGAAATCGATTCACAGCAACTTCAGAGAATGCCCGAAAAAGCCGTAGAATCGGTGTTTGCGTGTGTTGCTATATACTTTTATAGGTTAAGTGTATGATGCACTGCGGATGCACTTGTAAAAATGATTCGAGATTTATCAAGAAACGGCCCCAAAACGTTTTTTTGTGTCGGTTGTGCATGTGTGGGAGCTTATGTCGCATATTGTTATTGGAAAAAAAGACAATTAAAAAGTATTGATGAAGGATTTGAGGAAGTCTCGAAGGTTAATGGCAGTTTGTTTTTCTCAATATTTAACAGCTTTCTGATTATTTTTTAAGCTATTTTTCATGTTTATTCCACCAAAGAATATTATGCACTCGATTCAAATTCTTTACTTTATATAATAATAATTTAAGAACGAAATTTTTTAAACCTAACCTCTTTAATATTTAAGAATTAACGTTGAATGTGAATAATTAATATTAACGAATATGCAAGCGAATGCTGATTCTACAGATTTTTTTTCATACTTCACATTGTTATTTATTTTGAGACATTTTTTGATAAATCAGCAAATTTTCACATATTCAGGGTGTTATAGGTGTTTACTGTATGAAAATTTGAGGAAATCCGAGAATTGTCTGGAAGTTGAAAAAAAATCCAGGAATTTTCCGTGATTTTATTTCTGATTCGGGAAGTTGATTTTTTATTTAAAAAAAAGCCTTTCCAAATAATAAATCTAAATATTTTTATTTGACACTTGCAACTTTTGTTGAGGCTGTTGGAGCGCCGGACGAAAAGTGATTTCGTAGATTTGATTTTAATGCCGCTTGTTTGGCTAAAATGGAAAAGTTTCGACTAGGATGAACTTTTCTATTCTGAGCAAAACAAATTAGTGTTTTCGAAAAACAGCCAGTCAGCACCATTCCTCACATGGAGAAACTCTCCCCTGCTCTTTAAAGTCATTAAAAATGTCTTGTAATCTTAGGAAATCTCTTGAAAATCCTAAAACCATTTCGAATTCTTTAAAAATTCCTTAAAATTTTTAAATCCTTATATCTTTTGGGACAGATATTAATAATTTATGTTTTATGTATTCTTTGCAATTCAACTGCGTTACTTTTTTTTAACTTAAAATTGAAATTTTTACACATTATTAAAAATTAAAAAAATATATTTTTTAAATAAATTGTAATATTACAATGGAGCTAATTACATAAATATCGCAATCCATGATTATATGGGTTATATGGTAAGAGGAACCTTGTATTTATAAGTGGGAAAAGTGGGGAAATTGACCGGGAATTTTGTGTGTAAAATTTAGTAGACATCCTAATAATTATTGCAATTTAAAATAATTTGTGAGAGCAATATTTTAATTTCTATTGTATTTTAATTTTATCCTGAATATGAATATAATTAAATTTCAGAATGATGACACTAACGAGCGAAGAGTTCTTCTTCTGGGTTTAGAAGGGGCAGGAAAAACTTCCCTGATGAATCAGGCATTAGCATCCAATTCTAACAATTCTTACGTTGTACCTCCTGTACCAACTCATGGTTTTGCTGTTTATAGATTGCGAAATGGCCCATATACCTACAACGTTTGGGAAAGTACGTAAAAAATTAATTTGTTACACAATCTGAATTTTACTTAGATTGATCAGCACCAATTTTTAAAAATTTTCAGTTGGCGGTGCAGACGACACCAGGCAATACTGGAGTAATTTTCTCCAGGACACAGATCTTTTGCTATTTATGGTTGATGCAACTTCAGACTCCCATAAACTCTCTCTTGCTGTTTCTATCCTTAAGCAATTATTGGGTGACTCAAGAATGGACAGTGTTCCAATTTTGGTGATCGCTAATAAGCAGGTAATATTCGCTTACAAATTAAGATAAATTCAAGCCGGCCAGCGTATCATTGTTCTCAGATTTTTTAAAGTGAACCAGTGAATTTTATAAATTCTATTATTTTTTCAGGATGTTTCAAATGCTCTCAGACTAGAGGAAGTAAAAGAAGCTTTAGATCTTCTCAGCATTTCTCCACACAAGCATAAAGTAGAAGTCATAGAATGCCAGACTCGTCCCTTGCCTGATTTTCCACCAGGTATAAAGGAATATACCTGGTATCATCCTTCAGTGGCTTTCGTTGAGAAAAAAATTTTCACCATGGCTAACTCTTAAGAATTTCTTAAGCAAGTTCTAAAACCATATATGATATAATATTTAATATCGGTGTTAAGTATACAGGTAATCAGGGAAATTTGATTAAGGATTTAAAAACTGAAGTCAATAACTTCATGTATGTACCGTTCGCGAAGCACGAACTAAAATTGCGTGTATTTAAATCTGTTATATCTTTATTAGAATTATTCTTTATTAGAATTTATCACAATTTAGGATGTGCGAAAAACTATGAAACTGATTAAAAAATAATGAGCTTGTGTACGTCAGGCAAACTGTTTTTGTGAAGTAAGTTTCCCATGTTTGAGAAGCAAATTGGTTTATATAATTTATATCTAATTACTTTAATCGGACATATCATGCAGATTAAAAGAAATGAAATTGAAAGTGTAAGCTGATGCCATATCAGGAAATCGACCTTTTTAAAATATTTCTCCAAATAAAAACTTGCTTCCCAGATTCAGTCTTGCTCTGTGATAATATCTTTGTTATCTTTCCAGATAATATTTTATCATCTTTGCTCTACTAATCTAGATGTTAGTTTAATAATAAGAAATTTGTTTCTCTTTAGTACAATTTATTAGAGTACAGTTTATTTTTGCATTAGTTACATTGTGGAGAATTCAGCCGCTTTCTTCTGAATCCGAGGCTACGTCGTCATCATCAAGAATATCGTCATCGGATAATTCTTCGCTACTTAGGTCTCTTAAATTGAGAAATCCAGATGTATTTTCGTCCCCCTCGAATTCATTTTCGCTTTCACTATCACTTGACGGCAACTCTTCAAGTCTTTTACTTCGCTTACTAATTTTTTTATCAACACATGACTTTCTCTTATCGGACAAGAATTTTTCGTTCTTCATAGAAAGACTTGAAGTAATATTTTCGACCAATTTTCTTTTACTTGTATCTGATTTTATTTGGAAAATACCATTCGACGCTTCATTTAAAGTTTCCTTTTCATCTTCTTTATTTTTCGAATATTTTTTATCCTTTCTTGGATTCTTTTGTTCTTCCACAAAAAGCTTCAATTTCTCGTCAGCTGCAGGTAAAATTTCGTTTTCTTTTTGTGCAGTATTAGAAGTAATTTCAATCGATTCTTCCTCCCATCCTACTGCAATCTTTGGAAGAATCTTAGGTTTTTTGGAAATACAATGCTTCTGATAGTTCTTTGAAGCTATTTGTTTTTTTGTTTCTTCCAAAGGAGTAGTGTTGAGGATAGATACTAAATATTATTCTGTCTATGTTTTTCATGTTCCTTATCGATAGTTTTAAGATGGATGGAAACATTTTCCCTAGAATTTA
>CAJFCO010018401.1:89008-111648 GCA_904066015.1 Synergus gifuensis | reverse complement strand
TCACCACCGGAGATTCTGGACCTGTTTATACGACCGTGATTCCGGTGCATAAAATTCGAATGAATCTCTCCTTCGTGCTTTATCATGTGAGCTGGAGAACCCTACCAGAACATATTTGATAAAAGCGATAAATTAAATTTGGCACAACACGTTTTTAAATATTACATTTCATGAATATATAATAAAGTATTAAGACTGGTAAGACAAAAATAGCATTTTGTAAAGCCAAAGTTTTTAAGAAGAAAAATAATTCTTTCCAATGCTTTATACAATGTTTACTTATCATCATAATTTTATTATTATAATAAGATTTTTATCATTTTATGGTATTTGCGGATCCACTTTTTTAATTGTTCAATTATTATCTATTACTTCATTCTTATTGTTCTAGTAGTGTTTGTGCAATTTCATTGAGAATGTAATAATTAAATATGTATTTAAATAATTACAGTGAATTTCGAACAAAAAAACACAATGAAAAGAACAAAAAAAAACCCGAAGTGTGCAAATCCACTTTTCGAAGAATGGCTATCACAGTGGAGAGAAGAGGCTGCAATTCAAAGGAAAGACAACTTGCATCACTGCTTTACAAAAGCACTTTCTTCTCTGAGAAAATATCCTTTACCACTCGCGAGAGGCAAAGACTGTATTATTTTGCAATACTTTGGTCCAAAATTGTGTATAATGCTAGACAAGAGACTTGATCAGCATTTAAATAGTAATATTAATTTACAAACTATAGATTTAGATGATGAAAGTGGTAGCTCTGCACAAAAAAAATCTAGGAAGGATGAGAAGTTGAAAAAGAATCATGACTCAATAAATGGAAAGATGGTGTGTAATATTAAATATAAAATTTGTATACTATTAATATTTAAATTTAATATTACATATATTATAGTACAAAGTAATTATCTGTTACAGAACTCTGCAAGACTCTTTATTCCAAAATCTGGTTCAGCTTGTCACGCCCTCTTAATCACCTTGTATAGAAAAACAAGAACCTCGGACTATGTAGGTAAATGACAATTATATTTCTAACATCAATATTTTTTTTAGTTTCAATTTTTCAATAGCTTTTTTTCAGGCTGTATGACTAAGGAAGAACTTCAAAGGGAAGCGCAGCCGTTTAGTGATTGCTCTTTAAAAAACTCAAAGGATGATTCTTTTTACACAGGATGGTCATCGATGTCGACACTGATAGGAAAGGGTTTAGTCTTGAAAACGAGTTCTCCCGCTAAGTAAAACTTTGGAATTTTAAAATTAAATTTGAATTAAATAAAATCTAATTTCTTTCTTTTTTTTAGGTATAGTCTTACAGATTCAGGCTTAACTCTCGCAAAAATACTATCAGATAAAGAACAACCAGAACTCATGGAAACAATTCTTGAATCTTCTATTCTTGGTAAAGAAAACGCCGAACCAGATTTACTTCTAGTAAAACCACGAGAACATGCTCTTTCGTCTTTTGCTTTAAATTATTGTAATAGTATCGATTTCGATATTCCCACGACTTCAAAAGTAACATCACATGAAGAAGTTGAAATTATTGATTTAGATAATTACAGAGAAATGGAAACAAGAAGTTCTAGCATGAATTTCGAACCTCCAAACTTTGATCTACTTGTTCAAAATTTAATCCAAGGACCAAAAATAACAACGCGAGAAAGTGCAAGACAAAAAGAACATGAAAAGTATCTAGAAATGACAGGACTAAAAAGAAAGGAAAACATAAACGAAAAGGGAAAAGTACTTGAAAAGATTCCAGAAACGGCAGACCCAATTTTCGTTTTAGAACCTCATTCTTTTGATGTCATTTTGTTAGTCGATACTAATGAAACCAGTGGGTAAGTAAAAATACATTATCTTTGTATTTAACATCTAATGAAATTTCTAATCGATCATAGATAATTCTATTATTTTAATTTTAATTTCAATTCTTATTAGAAAAGCGAAACAAAAGGATGATATAACGATTGCCGAATTGACTCAATTTAACGTGCAATTTTTAATTCGGCACTTGAAAGTCGGAGACTTTGCATGGATCGCAAGATGTAAGAGAACAAATAATGAATTGATCCTACCACATATTGTCGAAAGAAAACGAATGGACGATTTAGACAAAAGTATTCAGGATGGAAGGTTCCATGAACAGAAGGTAAGAAAATTCTATAATTATATATACTTAAGTTCAATACTTTAGTATTCAACACTTCAAAGCCTACACCGTATGATTGTTCCAGTTTCGATTGAAACAATCGGGAATAAAAAATCTCATATACATGGTGGAGAGTTATAGTAAAAATCAACGCACTGCAATTCCTCTCAAATCACTTCTACAGGCTGCTGTTAATTCTTTAGTCCAGGATGGATTCATTGTTAAATATACGAACAATCATAAAGACTCGATGATGTATCTTGCAACATTAACTAATTTACTTAGAAAGGTTTACGCGGTGAGATAAAAAATAATCTCTTTACTGATTTCTAACTTTCTGTATTTAATCTTTTTGAAAGTAAAATTTAATTATATTTACAGAGCAAACGATTAGTCAGTGGTAAAAAGGAAAATCTAGACTCAGTAGATCCTTGCAATGCTTCCGAACCTCTACTGGAATTCAATAAATTCAACAAAAGTTCCTCGAAAGTAAAAGTATGTATCCAAATTTTCTTTGCAAAGAATATTTTTCTTTAAATATTTGTACGTAGATTCTTTAACTATTTTTTTCAAACTTTTCAGATTCTGAAAGTGAAAGAAATGCTTGTTCGACATCTCTTGCAAATAAAAGGCATCTCCCTCGAAAAAGCACTAGCGATAGTGGAATTATATTCAACTCCAAAGCTGCTTTTCAGGGCTTTAAATGAGTCTGGACGAAATGGAGAAAAATTGCTCGCTTCTTTGCAATACGGATTGACTAGACGTCAAATAGGACCTGCGTCGAGCAAAGTTATTTACCAGTTATATACACAAAGACTGTTAAATTGATTTCATTTTAACTTAAAATTCACAAACGCATGAAAAAAGTTTAAAAATATTTTACTTTAAAAGCAAGTATATTTTCAAACTATTGCAGCGCGTCGTATTCTTCATCGCGTATTATTTAATGAATATTCTCTATAAAAACAGATATTTTGTACATAAATTTACCATATTCCACGTTAAAAGCCTGTAAAAAATGTAATTATATTTTTCAAGGTCAATAAATCTGGTAATTTTGTGTAGATACAGTTTTTCTAATTCCACTTTTGTATAAATTATTACTTACACCTAAAATTGTACACTACATACATTCCTATTTACATTGGATTAATTTACAGTAAAAAGTACTTAAAAAATATTTCTATTATAAGGAATTTCAAGACACTATTTACAAAAATTCTTGATGAAAAGATCACGTTTGTATTTTTTCAGCAGAAATTGTTGCTGGTTATACTCACGAAGTAGTATAGTTTTACTTAAGACTTTAGTCTCCAGATTTTGTATTTTCTAGTCCTCGTCTAATGTTTTCCCCTGGACAAGACTTGACGAACTTAACATTACTGAAATTTGTTCCGGAAGAGGACAGGCAATCAGCAAAAGATTTTCACAATCGTAGTATGTGTTTAAAATCTGCAACAATTGTGTGAAAGCTGCGACGATATTATTTTTAATAGGCCTAAACAAAATGCTTTCTGTTTCTCTATTGGCTAAATACAATTGCATGGATTGTTGAAGACCAGGTAACTTAAATTTTATTAATCGTAACGCCTCGCTAACTGCAGCCGCAACGTCTTGAGCAGTTCCTAATTCCTGGTTTTTAATAGGATTCGTATTTTCCTGCTGGACACAAGGTTTTACTTTTTCTAATAATTTTAGCACAGGTTCTATTAACAAGTTTGTGGAATACTGAATCAGTCTCTGACAAGTGGATTTTAGTTTTGCATCGACGTGTTTTCTAGAATCTATTAAATGTTCCTTCATTTGTGGAGCACCTTCCAGAAGAAATTCCAAAAGTGCATTGTTTGAAAGTGTGAACAAGCGAGAACGTTTTTCCAACAAATGAAAAGCTGCTGTTTTTACTTTTGAGAAGTCCAAACTGTATTCCTTGACTGTAAAATCCACCTGAAAAAGAAATATAAATATAAATCACGCGAAAATAAATAAAGTCTGGAACTCACACAGATTTTTTTTTTAATTTCCCATTTCTTCCTGGATTTAACTATGAGAAATTTGTATAAGATTTTAATAATATAGGCTAGCTGTTTTCTTATACTAGTGCCACTGACGGCCGTCGTTGCACTACTTGCCTTTCTGTGTACTTTTCTACATTCAATGCCCATGCTTTCTTAATACATGTGCCTTTCTATGTTTCTTTTCTATATTCAATGCTCTAAACTCAAAGTTCAACATTCGATTCTTTTCAATTCGAGATTTTTCATGGGTGCCTTTTTTATACATAAATAGGAGGATAGGAGTAGGAGAATAAGATTTCATCATTCCGGCTCAGTATAGGTTAATGAAATTGACATCTAAAGACGTTTGAGTTCTTATGAATGCCAAACTCTGGGTAAGCTAATATTACTATTACTATATTATCTATATATTTTGTTTTCAAAATCGTTAAAAATCATATGAGATCTGATCAAATTTCTTGAAATATTGAAATTAATTGTAACTAATGGTATAAGTATTGTTTTCTAAAGATATTATATATCTTCTCACCTGAAAAGGTGCGATTTGTTCTCTTAAAATCAGAAGATGCTTGATTTGAAACAGTTCTGCATCTAGCTGAGTAGCTCTTGTTTGAATATGCTGTTTCGCATCCTCAATACTTTGAACACAAAGCGTAATAGCTTCCTGACTCAAAGACTGAAAAACTGGCCTGTCGACACAACGATACAACCTAGATAAGCAAACCAGGGTTCTTCTCACAGTAGGATACCACATTCCATGAAGATCAGCTGGAGAATTCCCCATATTCGATCTCTGATACATAGGGTCCATCGTTAAATGAGTTCTAGAAATAGGCTCCGAAATATTGCTCTCCATTGAAGAAATCGAAATCCTCTTCAATTTAATCTGTCTTGTCTCTTCTCGAATCGACTGAGCAATGTCCTCCATCATTTTCAATTTCTCTGGATAGGATAAATCCCCAGGAGAAGGTTTGTAACCCATCACATCCGTTTGTAAGTATAAATGCGCTCGGAAGACTAGCCTTTCTTGAACATCATGTAGAAGCTGCAAGCAAATATTTCCAAACCCTTGCAGAGGTTCCACATTGTTCTGGACATGTTCGTCCAACATTTCAATCCTCAGGATGCAGCAAATTTCTGCCAAGGTTTCCAAGTGGTTAATATGGATTATGAAAGGTCTCAGGGTGTCATAAAGAGAAGTGCAGAGGCCTTCTAAATATACAGACAAACTTGGAGAAAACTTGGAAAAGAACTGGTAAAACAGTCTGTGCTCGTCAATAGAAGCATGAAGGAGCAAAGCGCATGAATGTCTTACGAGGCTGCAATGATCACCGTTGTATTTTTCCTTCACGGACTGTAAAGCCTTCTGCACACTGGGTCCAAGGACCAATCCTCTTTGACTTAAGTAGTGTTGATGACACTCGGTTAAAAGTGAATCGTACTCTTGTCGTTTACAAGACATCGCCTCAATCCTATCGATTACTGGTTTGACTTTAGGAAGCGTTGTTTGAAATCTCCCATAAAAAAGGGCCAAGGTCGCGTCAGAGTTTTCGCTCAATCTTCCAGTTTGGGAATTCAAAATACTTTCGGTAGCTTTCGTCAGGGATTTGAAAATATAGTTTGTCATCAGAGTTATCGCCTTTGATTGACAGTGACGATATTTAATGGAATAGGTTGCACTTTCTTTGAAGGTTGGATTGCTCTGCATGAAATCCATGTTGGAGTCGATTATACTCACAAGATTAAAGAACGTATCACTGTTTACGGAAAGAGATGGAGCTTCTAGTTTGTCCATGATGAAGTCCACTTCCTTGAAATATTTGATATATTCTGCTACACTGCTTGTTAGAGTGTTTAACTTTTCCTGGTCAGCGATTAATTGTTCACTCGCATCATAAAGAGAAATTGTTTTTCCAGAGACAATACCGTATTGCTTTGAAAGAGTCGCAAAATCGTCTAACGATTTTCCTATTTGTGAGTAGAGATTTTGACATTCTTCTCGACGATGAGTTAATTGGTCGAGGTACATCATGTATTTTGCATCTTCCGCAAAAACGTACCTAAAAATGTAAAAAGTTTGTTAGAATAAAACTAAGTAAAACTTATCCTTGTATCCATATAGTAAAATAACTGAAAAGTTCTGAACGTTCAAAATTATGGTTCAAATGAATGAATTGTTGTATTGATTGTATTGTAAACTAGAAATAATACATTCTCTGATGAGAATGTAACAAGGTCGTTGGAGCGTTTTGAAAAAAAAAAAAAAAAAATTTTCATGTAGAATAAATCAAATCTTCCACCTCACGTCGTAGATTTCATGGCAAAATTGCAAATATGCATTGTTTGATGGGTCCTTTCATCGAGACCAGTTTCTCGATGCCAGGAGAGTGTCTCTTTTTGAACAAAAAACGATTGGAAAATTGGAGTTATGAGGAAAAAGAAGAGTAGAAACAGGCACTCGGAATTTTTTTTTTGAATTATATTATTCTCTTGAACACTTCTGGTACATATATCAAAAACGTCGGACAACTTTCAAATCAGGTTTTTTATATGTAATATATGAAAAATTTTTTTTTTTTTTGTCAATAAACGAAAAAATGTCCTGTCTGTATGAAATATGTTTGGGTACATTAACTAGGAATTTAAAATTGATTTTATAATTAAAAAGTTTTAGCTTACTTTCCTTCTAACTCTGTATAGCATTGTAATAATTCTTGATAGGTCTCGATTCTCTCCACAGCTCCGATTAAATCACATTTTGTTTCTGAAGGAGGTTCTTCGAGCGATTTATCAAAATTAATAATTTCAGTAGAAGACACTTGTTCCTCTAAAGTGTTTAACCATTCTTTTTGATTTATCGTCAATGGTGCTAAAGCATTATTCGACGAATCGTCCCACTTAATTAAATTATCCGTAACAATCTTCGAACCGCTCATTTGTGCGAAATAAATCTAAAATATTACAAAGAATATTAATTCTGCAGAAGCGGCATTAAAACGACACGCACTTGACAGATTAAGGTTATGTCAATCATCTTGCGTGGCCAACACATGTAAAAATTACATTCATAGAGATATTAAACCTAGGCATAGAGTTCTTAAATTCTCGAGAACTTAAATCCAGGTTATATGACCGAGAATATGACAGAATTTATGAGAATTTAAAAGAATTTAAGAATTTATAATTTTTAGCAAAATTGTTATTGTTTACATTATTTACACAGTTAAATTTTAGTTATTTACAAGCTAAGGCATATTTAGGAACGTAGAATATGTAAAACAACAGCTTACTAGTTAAATAAAGTCACAAAATTCATCTTATAATAAACGTCACTTTATAGGTTACGTTAGACGCTAACATAACCTATACTCTGCATACATTTGTGACAAAGTTTTTTCATTTACAACATGTGTAAAGCTCATTAAAATAGATAAATACACTATAATAGAAGTACAAAAAACAGTTTATTATACTTCATCACTTAATTAATAAAAAATTTCCTCCCTTGTCATCAAAATCTCTAAAATCATAAGTTCTCATAAATTCTGAGAGAATTTAAGTCTCAGTTATATTCTCGGTTATATTCTCATTCTCGTTACCGTTCTCCAAGTAATATAACGAACTAAGAACTCTATACAGGCATATTTATTAAGTGGTAGTGTGTCCACCGAACGAAAAGAGAAAGAAAATCGAAGTACACTCCAGTCTCCCAAATGTCAATTTCCCAAATCTCAAGTTCTCCCAAATGTCAAGACATGATTCTCTCAAATGTCAAGTTCCTGTTTCTCAAATCCACGGTCGTATAAACAGGTCCAGAATCTCCGCTGGTGGTAGTGACTCGCGTTTTGTCCACGATTAGAGCTTCTCAACTAGCCACCAAAGGGTAGAGCGCAACGATCGGAGGGTATATGGTTTGTTTACACCACCGTGATCACTGTGGTTTACATAACCTAGATTTCAAAACCTCCCTATTCAAATATAATATCCTCGTGAATATACTCACGTATAATGCAATTTTCTTTAAAGTGCTTTTCGCAAACACTATGAAAAGATTTAAGTCTTCTTGGACTTAAATTTGGACTTCCTGGAATAGCTTCCTCCCATTTTTTTCGAAGTTCCTCATCCTTCGGAACCATAAAAATTGAACGTTTTTCACCACTATATTCCTTGTCACACTTCGGAACGCAACACGATTTCTGCATTGTAAAATATGTTAATATTAAACGATCATTTAAAACGAAAAACTGTACTAACGAAAATAGCATAGATGACCGATTGACCGTGAGCGCGAACTGTCCAAGTCGAACACACTTTTAGGTTAGTTTCGTTCCAACTCTCTACCCTCCGATCGTTGCGCTCTACCTTTGGTGGCTAATTGAGAAGCTCTAATCGTGGACAAAACGCGAGTCATCGCTCTAATGCTTTCACCACCGGAGATTCTGGACCTGTTTATACGACCGTGTTATGGTGCGTTTATACCTCGGCCTGCCCGACCGTTGCAGGCAGAAAATGTATGAGAGTAAAAGAGATAGAGAGTTCTTTTTGTCCAATTTTTCAATCTCTATCTCTTTCACTCTCATGCACTTTCTGCCTGCACCGGTCGGGCAGGCTGAGGTATAAACGCACCACTAGAGTGTTCTTGGACCAAAGTTTCTGAAACATTCCAAAGTTTCATAAAACATATATGCGCATGCGCGTGCACATCATGTTGAAGTTAGGTCATTTTGTGTCGTGCTGGTTTCGAAATGAAGAAAACATAATTTTTTCTTGATATAATTGTATTTTTCTATTAATTTATCTATATAAGTTAATTTATTATTTTTCTAACGATCTAATTTTTTTAACTGCTTATTTATTTCAATTTTTTATTATTTTTAAATTTTCGGCCCTAATATTTGAAACTTATGAAACTTTGAAATGTTTCAAAAGTTTCATGAAACTTTTCATTTGTTCAAAGTTTCATGAAACTTTACAACCCTACTGACCGTATTCACTAATTTCACTATTCTTGTGCGTGGGTCCATGTTGTCCATGTGGTCGCACATGTTTTAATTATTTCTTCAGATAATGGCCTTTTATTAATAAAAAGGTATGTTATATTACTCACTAAAACTCTTTTTGCAAATTTTAAGAATTATACATTTAACTATTGTTATTTATATATCAATTGTTTTCTAAGTCGGCTAATTTGTTTGTGACATCCTAACCTTTCAATTTGTTGATTTTGTTTATATTGTTGAAAATCTATATAAATATATATGAAATACTTTTATATGTCTAAATTACAGTCATCGCAGCTCGTGACCTATCTTGAATTATTTCACCTATTTTGGGATTTTGTCACTTTTTCACCTTTTTTCAACTGATATAACAGTTAAATTTTATGAAAGATGAAAAAATAAAAGATGAAAAAATAAAATTGAAAATTATTTACGAGAATTCCTTGTCATTTGCGGATTTAAACAAAATTTTCGGATATTCAGTCAAAATATTTTTATTTGACTTCCAATTTTTGAATTGAGTTGAAATTCGAATCTTTGGAATTCTTGTTAAATCCTTTAACTAGTTGGGAAGCTTTTAAAAGCTTTATAGCTTGAAGATTGGCCCAGTGGAAATAAAATATGGCGACGTTTTTACGACATCGTAAAGACATCCTATGTCCATGTCGTAAAAATATCGTAAATGATATCGTCGTTAAATCCTATGACGTCTACGACATTTTTACGACATGGACATAGGATATCTTTACGATGTTGTAAAGATTTTATTTCTGCTATTTCTCACCTATTTTTATAAAATAATTTATCTATTCACCTTTTTTAATGACAATAGATACTGTGATGACTGAATACTTGAAAAAATTGTTGACTTTACTTTCTAATAAATTTTAAGTTTAAGACATGAAAATTTGTATCGCTTCAAGAACTTCATAGCTTGAAGATTGCATGTCTTCATAAAGATTATTGGATTAGTATACAATAAATAAAAAAAAATATTTTCTTTTTGTAGATGAAGAAACTTATGAGTGCGCCTATAAAGCCCGAATCTGGCGAAAAAGGCTTAGACATGGGAAGTGAAGGCTCTGATTTTGATAACGATTGGGATATCTCCCAAGTGGAGTCAGTAATTAATGTTAAGAGGGTAGTATCAGACGATGAAGATGAATCGATTCCTAAAAAAAAGAAAAAATTAAATAACAATTTGTACAAAGCTCCAACAACTGAGGAAATAAATCAACTCAAAGAAACTCAGAATTTATTCCATTCGAATTTGTTTCGACTTCAGATTGAAGAAATTCTTAGTGAAATCAAAGTCAAAGAAAAGTACAAGAAATTATTTCAGACGTGGTTCCACAAACTAAAGAAACAAATTGAATCGATTGATGAAACTGAAGAATGCAAGGTATAATTTTATTATCATTAATTACTTTTCCAATTTCTTTTAAATCATAACTAAATAATAACATTTTTTCAGCTCTGCGATGAAGAAATATTGCATAATGTTGACGTGAAGATTCCGATCGTTAAGCTTCCCAAAGACACAAAAGGCATTTTTAAATTTTTGAAACCATCCAATATTGGCGTTATCGGTTCTTACGTATTAAATACGATTATTTGTCCTAATATTATTATCGACGTAGCAGTTGAAATGCCAGCAAAATTGTTTCAAAAAGGAGATTACCAGAATTATAGGTATCTAAGGAAACGAGCAATTTATTTGTCTCACATCGTCTCGAATATTGACGACGATTTAGCACAGGATAAATCCTTCGTTGGAAATTACGAAAAAGTTATTCTCAAGCTTGTTCCAAACGGTAAACTTGGCAAAAAGTGTATTGTTTATATACATGTAGCAGCACAAGAAAGCAGTTTTAAATTTAACAGATTTTCACCTGAGAAAAATAGTGTCAGGCCTGGATGGTTTTTTGGAAACGAATTTTCAGAAGATGGTAATTTTTTTATACCTTCTATTTTCATATAGCTTTGAATTTCGTTTTGCATAAAAACCGAAAAAAATTGTTTAAATAGATTCATTTTTTTTTCTTTTTTCTTTTAGAATCCTTAATACCAACTCCACATTACAATTCAGTCGTTCTTCACGACATGACAATGCTGCAAACAAGTGAGCGTAATATGAAATTAATAAAAGAGTATCCAAATATTCGAGATGGTATAATCCTTTTGAAAATTTGGCTAGGCCAGCGTGAATTGAATAAAGGATTTAATGCATTCAATGGTCACGTTATGACGATGTACGTTTTGTATTTGTTACGTACAAAAAAACTCCATACTTTTATGAGCAGCTATCAAATAGTCAGAAATGTCTGGAACGGTTTAGGTACTCTTAAATTATCTACACTTCTCTTCTATATTATATGTTTCATAGCGATTAATAGCTTTGCATTATTTTTATTCCAGCACAAAGTAATTGGGGTGAAAACGGAATATCCATATGCCAAGAAGCAGAGAGTCTCAAACGTATTTCCGAATACCAAAAACACTACGATTGCGTTTTCCTGGACACAACGGGATATCACAACATCGCTGCAAATATTTCCAATGAAATGTTTTCTTGGATTCGTGACTTGGCAACAGCATCTGTAAAATCTTTAGATAATGGTCAAGTCGATAGCTTTCAGGTTCTTTTCATGAGAAAAGTTCCCATCTATCGAGCTTTCGATAATGTGATCTGGTAAGTTAATTGATAAAATAATGAAATTTTTAAAACAAAATAAGTAATTTTAAAAAAGGGGTATACTTATAAGTTTTGAATTAAATTTTAGCATTCATTCAACGCTGTCTCTGAAAAATATTGTAGAAAAGAAATCTGCTAAAAAGGATCACCTTAACTTTGGACCTAATAAACATCTTCAAATGGTTAAACTTATCGTTGGTGTCTTAAAAAAAGGTTTGGGACAAAGATTATTAGATATCGTCGTATTACCAGAACAATTTAAAGAATGGGGTATCTCGGATGATATTCCAGAAGATTTGGATACGATCTTTATTGGGTTGAATTTGAATCCAGATTTTTGCTTTGATGTAATCACTAAGGGACCCGAGGGAAATTCTTCAAAGTTAAGTATACATTAAGTATAAATTAATTAGTCCTATAATTTTTTTTGTATAATATTTATATTTAAACTTTTTAAAACAGGCAGTCACTTTCAGAAAATTTTGGGGGGAAAAGTCTGAATTGCGTCGCTTCAACGACGGTTCGATTCACGAAGTTGTAGTTTGGGGAGAAGGAAAATCTCTACAGGAAAAGCGAAATCTAACCAAGAAAATAGTTCTTTTCATTTTACAAAAGCAGCTAAGTCTTCATAGAAGTAAAATTTTCTATCTTGGAAATCAATTTGAGAATCTCTTAAAGCTGCAGAAGGTATGTATGAATGGATTTTAAATTGAAAGTTTGTGGTATAGCAAATGTTATGGAAAATAATTTTCTTCAGGATAGAAAATTGCCTTCTTAAATAATAGAAAAAGCTTTCTTTTAATTTTAGATAAACATCACAAATTTTGAATATGGTACAGGAGAAGAAGCTTCATTGCGAGTAATTCAAGTGTTCAATTCTCTGGAGAAAGAGTTAACTTCTCTAACAGATATGCCTCTTTCTATAACTGGAATTCAAAGTTCCAGTTCGGTATTTCGATATACAGAAGTTTTTCCTCCCCTCGCAACTGTGATTCGAGAAAAGGATAAAGTCACGATTGAAGGTGAAAACTATATTTTGCTTGAAGAAGAAAATTTAGAAGAAGTTCCTACTTATGTACAACCTATCGAAATTAGCATTCAGTTATTAACAAGTGGAAAGTGGCCTGATGAATTAGAAGCAGTTCAATGTACAAAAGGAGCATTCCACATTCAGATAGCTGAATGTCTTAGGAAACAGTATAAATTAAAAGCTCGCGGAAGTCTTCACTATACGGATGTTTTCAAAGTTAGTATTTTTATCAGTACCGGATCTAGGATTTGATCGAACCGGGGCAAAAACTTGACATTTGCGCCTTTTCCCTCCACAATTTGAGATTATGTAATGACTTCAAAAAACTAACTTTTTTTTTAGAGATATGAATTTTGCGCCCCCTGAAATTGCCACCCGGGGCAGGCGCCCCCCCCCCGGATCCGGGGCTGATTTTTATTGATGTTTTGATCAATCATTTCTAAAGTATTTTTATTTCTGAAATATATTACTATTTCAAATTTTTTTTTTTTTTTTTTTTTTTTTTTTTCAGAATGGATTTGTATTTCGATTGAGAATAGCCCATCAAAAAGAAATAGCTCTTATGAAACAACAAATTGGAGAAGATGGTGTTGTGAAATACAGAGACACTGAGGAATCAATTTCTCTAGAGAAAAAATTGTTTCATCTGCCGAAATTAAACGGGGCTTTGCATGGGTACGTTTTAAATTGTCAAGAATTTATTTAATTAGATTCTTCTATTACTTATTTATCTCCCACATAATTAAATTTCTAGATTACACTGTCAACAACCTTCTTTTGGTCCTGCTTGTTGTTTAGCGAAGCGCTGGTTATCTTCACAGTTGTTGGATGATTCACATTTCCCTGATATCGTTGTGGAATTACTTTTAGCCTCAATATATTTAAATCCAGATCCTTATAAACCAGCCCAGATGCCACAAGTCACATTCTTCCGATTACTGGAATTGTTTGCTCGGTGTCAATGGAGCTCAGATCCCATTATTGTCAATTTCAATACCGAAATGACTCGTAAGTTACTAAATTATTTAATTTTACTTAATTTTGTTATATAATTAATTTAATATTATTGAATTAAATTTTGTACTTGCAGGCGAACAAGTTGTGGCAGTTGAAAATTTGTTTGGAACTTCACGCGAAAGTTTACCGCCTTTATTTATTTCAACTCCCTACGATCAGCAAAGTTCAATCTGGACTAAAAGTTCACCAACTCTTGTAATACTTAATCGCGTTAATCTAATTGCAAAGGAAGCTTTGAAACTGATTGAAATACAAGCCTATAATTCTGCCTTGGATTGCAAAATAATATTCAGGCCACCTTTAAATGAATATGACTGTTTGATACATTTGAAACGTATCTATAATCCTAGAAAGTATGAAGCGGTCGAGATGGATGATAAGGTACCCGTTGTTAATTGGCGTCCTTTCAAATATCATTCGGAACACAGAATACCTGTCGTTGACTTCAATCCTGTCCAGTTGTATTTGAAAGAATTAAGGGTAATTAAAAATGAAATTGGCGAATTTAAATAAGTTAAATTGAAACTAGAATTTACATTTCCTTAAGCTGTGGAATACTAATATTAAAGTTTTTAATTCCAGAAATACTATAGCGAATTTGCTCTTTTCTTCCACGATACATATGGAGGAGAAGTCATTGGAGTACTCTTCAAACCTTCAGTTCTGCAACCCAAAGAAGATGTAAAAGTTGCTAACTTCTATCGCCGTAAATTGAATCCAAAGCATCAACTAGTGTTGGATACATCAACAATTATCGAGAACTTCTACATTATTGGGAAAAACATAATTTCAGGAATAGAAGTTCAATCAAAAAGGATCTCTGGTAACTGAAGAACCTAAATCTAATTACACCTTTGTACAAAACTTTTTTGTTACTCGAAATTTTCTCTTACAATAAAAGAATACTATTTTAAAACACATTCTTCATTGTGGAATTTTCTCACAAATTTTTGATAATAAAAGCTGTAGATAAATAATTAATCTAATTCGAAATTTGCATACAAAGTTACGAAACTTCTCTCTCGAAAAAAATCAAGTGATTTTAAGGAAAATTAAACTTTATTCACATATGATTCCATCTAAAGAAAAGGTAGCTTTTCTTCCAGGAAAGTATAAAATGAAATGCAGGCAGTGTGTACTTATAGAAAAGGTTCCTTTACGTACATAGAAACTTCCTTTAAGATAATTGAGAAAGTAACATAAAATTGTATATTACGTTTCAAAATAACGAGAGGACCTGAGATATAAGTTTTAAACAAAAACACATGGTACTTCGTAACGACTTTTTTTTTTCTTTACTTGCTAAGCGCGTGACACAATGACGTATTTACAAGGATAAGCATCCGCGCAGTCCGTGTCTTTTCTGCCAAAGCATCGCATCCGACCAACTCTCTTGGAGTTTAGTCTTTAAATAACAAATGAATGATACAGCTGATTATTATGAATTAAAAATTAAAACCAATCACAGTTTTACGTGTACAGAGTAAAAGTAAGAGCTTGAAAAAGGAGCTCTTGGACGTCAGAATTGACGCCAATATTACTAAAACAATTTTCATTATGTACACAAATCTATATTATTTAATTATATAATCTTAAAACGAACCACAAATTATGACACCGAATCCAATAAGATCCCCAGAGAATTTTTCTCAGCTTTAGGCGACTTTTAATTAAATCCCGAAAAGAAATAATAGAGAGAATTTTAAATGATATTTTGAGAGTAAAAAAATAATAATTACTCTCTTGAGATCAGTGGTGGAATTTTAGTATCAGAAACATTTTTGTCGATCGCCAAGACGCATCACTTAGAGTAATATTTAAATCAATGATTCAATGCATTCGAGTGACTGTAATAATCGTCGTAATAGTAATAGTTTATTAATCGTCATTATCCTTAGACTTAGTATCATTATAACTATGTATGTAAATCGAAGCTAATACACTTTATTTTAAATTTCTGTTTCTTCAAACTTGCATCTCATCTCACCAGGGAGTTTATTATGTACAAATAACTCCTTTTCGTTCATTGTTTCTTGAAGATTTACAGATAACAACTTGGTTCAATTTAGTCGAACCCGAGCTGCCAATTCCTTTTTGACGATGCTTCAAATCGTGTAACGGATTGTAGTCAAACAAAAACTCATTAAAAAATCTGCTAGTCTTTTGACAATACAAGTGTTTTTTCGTAGAGGCTGGGAGGCATTTTATTTTTCTTTCGCTTGTAAAAGGACAAGTAGAAAACAATTATAAACTCGGATACGGTATGGATTCACGGGTTACAGTTCTTTTTTTCTGGTTTACATTTGACCGTAAACAGAGCTTTGGGACAATAAGTAAAATATGTAAAAGCATGATTGCTATAAAATCACATTGCTGCTATCGCGACTTTTTACTGGTACATACGTTAAAGGACAAGTTTCTTTTTTCACTACTCTTATCCCACAAGATATCTTTCACACTTCTTCTCTATCTATTTGTATGCAATTCTCTCGCTCTCTTGTTTAATTATTTTGAAAATCAAACGAGAAGTATCATATTTTCTACAGGCACTTGTAGAGAAATTACAATGCTTACCCTTTGATATCACAATTTTCCAAATACATCACTTTGTCGTATGAATGAAACATTTTGTTGTTCTACATTTCTACATTGATAACGAAAATGAAAATCAATTCCAAGGCTCGCTAATTGTGAGTGAGAGAAGACTTTCTGTTCTATATTTATAATATCTAAGCCATGAATGCCTTAGAACTTAGAAAAGCAAAACTTGACACAAATAAGTTTCAGGGAAAGATGCTCAAATTCATAAATATACAAACAACGTACGCTCTTCCTTTTCTTTTTTTTTTCTTTTTTTTTTTTTTTTTTTTTTTCATCTTTTAAATTGATTACGCTATAAATATAATAATTCCATCATTGAGGCACGCATGACGGCTGTTTTAAAACAAGAGCTGAAACACGTCTCAATTGGAAAATTCACAACCATACTTAACCAGCAGTCAGTCGTGTAATATTAAAATGTTAAAAATTTGTTCGTGTAGTCACTCAGTGCTTAAGAAACTTGATGTGACTTCCTTCGCGTTCTGATGCCAGCGAGAAGACTAACAAATTCGTTCTGTACTCGCACAATCCTACGATACATTTTCATCTAATGTCTCAATCAACTTAAAATTAAAACGCGTGCCCCGCTCTAGTGTGTTGGACGAATTTAAGCCAAGTGCGTTAGTTTATTTTATCTTATTTCTTTCTGGCAAGATCAAAAGGGACTTGGAAGTAGAAGTTCTTGGCGATACTTATAGGGAACTAAATAAGAAATCTCTTCTGATCATGCCGTCATTTTCTTTTCTTTTTTACTTGAATTTCTATTTGGTAGATTTTAATTTTAATTTTCGCGGAGTTATGTTTCAAGTTTACATGATTGGAACAGTATTTTAAGCATTACTTTAAACCGCTACCTGACTGATCGTGCGATTACTTGCAAAGTAGAGAATCTTTGCCTGAAGCGCAGTTGGCCAGATTATTTGATATTAAAACACTCTTCTGCGACGGTTGCTATAAGTACATCGATATGATTCGCGAATACTCGTTTGTCAGCCGGGAGTAGATTAGTGCGATTGAGTTCAGATCGATTTGGTACTCTTTTCGTACTTAAGTACTCATTTGTGCTATAAAAAATTTCATATAAAAATTTTTTATTGGAAAAAATACCCTGAGGTTGAATTTGTTTTAGAAATTGGTATAATTTTACCAGAGAATTGATAATTCAAAGAGATTTCAGTTTAGAGGGAACATTTTGGAAATATGTATATATGTACTTAAAAAAATGAGTTCGACATCATTTAATTTTAAAATAAACAAAATTTTCCATCGTATTCTAGATTCAAAGAAGTTCAAATAAAAAATTTAATGGAAAACATCCAACTTAAAAATAAACTTTAAGGAAATCAAGGAATTCGAAGGTATTAAAATACCAACTCGAGCTTAAAAATACAAATGTAGCCTTCAATTTCAAAAGATCAAGAATTTTAAACTAGACTCCAAACTAAAAGTTCTTTATCATTATCAAATCCTCAAATCTAAAACTCATCAAATCCCCATTCATGGAAATTTCCTTGCCCCTCCTCAATTACATATAAAATTTGTAGATGGAAAACGGAAATCTGTTCTTGAATTCCAAAAAAAAAAATCCTCTAATCTGATATTCAAAATGTAGAACCCTACTGTAACAGTTGTGAAAAAGAAAACCCAATAGAGTAAATAAATAAACAAAAAAAAAAGCTGAAAAAATGACTTTAGCTTGGACGTAAGAGATACCTTTAAAAAATGGACAATAGTTCATCGAATAGAATTAGAAAAAATAAATGAAAGACATGAGTATTATTGTTTCACCAAAGATCGGTACGTCAATTTCTTAATTCTACTGGATTGGCTGAAAAGGAAAGAATTCTATCCCGGATGTTGAATGGCGACTGAACTACTCTCGCTGAACATTGATGAGAGACGTTTGAAAATGATTGCAATGATTGACAATTATAGAAGGTTTCGGTATTAAGAATGATGTTTGGTGGCGACGATTTGATAACGATAATAGCAGTAGTAGTGATTTCGTAGCGACAGTAATAGTAATAGCTGTGCGGTATTTTAGTTTGACAACGGCGGTGGTGTAGGCGTAGGAGTCATAGTGATGGTGGTGTGGAGCACAGAGTCACGAGATGCTGAGTGGCTGCTGGCTCTCAACAACGTGACTGCTTCGCGCTCAAAGTCACCGCTGCTCTCTCTTCCTCGTCCACCAAGTTTCACAGCGTGACTTCCAATTCTTCCTCCATTTCCCCCGGCACTAATAACCGCATTTGGTACAACCCCCCCAAGCCTGACCGATACTGACAGTCATTTCTGTCTCCCACTTTTCTTCTTCTTTCTTTTGAAGAAACAGCAACATCTGAAAATAAAACGAACACTAGTAGAAATTAGAATCAATTTCATTAATTCGGTGGATTCTAACACCGACTAATCATGCAGTGATGAAGTTCGAGGAGTGCAGGACATCTTGCTAATAAATATGAAGAATAGGAGATGACTTGGAATATGAGAAGTTTTGTAATTTTAATGAGCCACAAGTGAATGATCATTGAATGGTTTTCTTTAAAGCAAATCTAAATTTCAAAAAATAGCCTTGATATTACCTGGATTTTAAATAAGATAGGAAGATAGGAAGGAGGATACTTTCATTTAGAAGGAAAAGGGCCATAATATAAGTAAATGGGGACAAGATAGGATTGGAAGTGTATATTTGAGGATTTTTCGATATTCGATACATTCACTAATAATTGGTATCAAAATATCAATTTAACAAGGAAAGTTAGACATCGATGAAATTAATTAAATGAAAATTAAAGAATGTGAATTACAAAAACAAAAGAATAAGTAAGTCTTAATAATTAATTATTAGGAATAAAAATATCATTAATTTTCAAATGAAATCTAATTTGTTTATTATGATTGATATTGTTATTCACGTTTTTTTAACATAATTTTTCTTCGTGAATTGTGACTTCAAACCACTGTTGTTTACAAGAAATTCCCTCATCGTCGGATTATAGTGGTATAAATTCTGGATATGGGAAATCACTTTAGGTTTTTTTGACGGAGAACTTGGTATATTATAAATGCGTTTCCGTTTACAGCAGGAGCAAACTCTTTTCGTTATTTGTGGAATTTTATTACCGCTGAAAAGGAATACAATTTACAAGTTTTAGAATACAAAAAGAAAGAAGGAGAAATTTATAGAAGAGATTGTATATGGAATTTATGGCAAAAATTATAGAAATTTTTCTAAAATAAAAACTAGAGCAAAGGAAAGGAGAAAGTGATCTCTATTTTGAAATCATACTTTGAGGAGAACTATTTTTAAAATATTAATCTGGGATTCTTTATAACTATAGACTAATACATGTAGTTTATAAATAGTATGTAGTTGATAAAAAAAGGACCTATCTGTATAATGTATTCTTCAAGTGTAATGATTTTATAGTTAAATTTTCATTCGAATTTTCCAGATTTAAATCTCTTGGTATCGAAACAGGGAATATATGTAATTCTGTATAGATAATCAATAATAATTCATGCAGAGCTGGAAATACATCCTCATCCAATCAAAGATGCATGTTGAACCCTCTGGGTCGATAAAATGGATTGATGCAGCAAATATAATACTAACTTGGTCTCATCGATCAACTCGACTTCCTGAGGCGTCGTAATTGGCGTATTCGAATGTCCTGCAGTAGGATCGTCGTTCCCTATTTCTCCGTTGGTCGATGAAACCACCTTAATAAGAAACAAAGTTGCATTAAACTCAGAAGGCAATCTTTCATCACGCTATACACTTAAATGACTTTTGGTAAATACATATTTTACAAAATAAGCCATTTAAGTTTTTAATCAATAGGGATCTTACTCTCAAATCTACTTTAAATGTAATCTACGAAATACGTCAACTTATAAAAATAAAAAAACTAAAACCCACGACAAAACGAGACAGGTACTAACTATCAACAATAAAATTTTAAGGAGCAGAAATTATTTACATTAAAACTAAACTGGGGATATCATATTCTAAATCATTAAAAATAAAAATTAAAAATTAGAGTTGGAGAGTCCCGGTTTAAAAACTATACATATTGAAAATTACTTATAGAGATGGTGATTGACGTTCTCGTTTATACGACTTTATGTTAGGCTTTTGAAAAGGATTGTGCACATTGGCCAATAACAGACTAGGAGTCAACGCTAGAGGTACGATTAGGTATGTATAGCCAATGACGTGAGACAAATTGACAAAAAGAACGCAAAATACAACATGCTACAGCAAACCAAACCGCACAAATATTGAACTAACCATATTCCGTTGATGCTTTGTCTAAAATAAGAAAAATTAAGAGATTTATTCCGGGCACATTGGCACATCGCTTCATAGAGAAATGGAAAAGATGCAAAGTCTACATATTATTGTAGAAAATGAGCTTTCTCGAAATCGAAATCGAAACCGCCGAGAGTGGTGGTCCGAGTCGAGGCGCAGGCGAGCGAGCGCGGATGGATCGATCACGCCAATCAAAGTCGAAAACGATTAGTCTCGAAGAGGAGTTAAACGTGGTAACGTGGTGGTGTATCTCCGATTATAGGAAGCAGAAGAGAAGACAGAATTGTGAGCAAAGAGGGAAAAGGGAAAAGGGATGAACTCACCTGTACAGAACCATGCCTGTCAGCGGGTGTCAATGTGCCACCAGCCCCTGATTGCTTCGCTGTATCCGACCACGTGGGTCCCACCCCCTTACCTCCCCCTCCTCCCACCCCTCCACCTGCCGCGTCCTGGAGGAACAAGCACGACAACGTCGCGAATGCAACGTGTTAGTTGATGCATCATAGGCAAGGAATAAAATAAGAAAAGACGGAAAACAAAAATCGATTTATCATAAGTATTCTTCGATGTAAGATTATTTCATTAATTAGTTTACTTCATTGAATAAAGATACTTTAGGTTTCTTGTAAAACGAACTGGTTACTTCAATTTTTTAAGTTTAACATTTCCTATTGTCACTATATACAGAAACATGGACTTGGTTTTTTGTTTCTATTCATATTTACGTTACTGGAGCTTCCCATTAATAATGACATAAATCAATAAAAAATGTAATCTAAGTAAACGAAAATAATTTAAATTCAACTGTGTTAGTAGTGAATTTATTCTAGGTATTTTTGTGCAGTTTGCTTTTTTACAAGGTCTTGAAACTCTAGGTCTAATTACGAGTTGAATATTTGATCTAAATGTGCGAATCTAAATGTGTACATATTTTAAAACTTAAACAAATCATGTTTGCTGTTTACTTTCGACTTTGAAAATTCTCCTGATCTTTCTCACTGAATAATTATCTTTGTTATACATATCATATCTGCTATCCAATTAATTATCATATAGGGAAATTTAGATAACCCGGTTTTCTTTTTATACAGTTTTTACTTTTTTTTTTTTTAAATAATATATAGTGCACATTTGTCCGTATTCACCGTTCTTTGTGGATTCTTGGCACTATTCTTTTTTTGAAAAAGTAAAAATTGTAGAAAACTAGGGGTGCCATTGTGAGCACACATTCTCATCACACTTCGTGCGCTTGAATTCATTTAAAATATATCATTGCTGCTATATTTTAAATGAAGAAGAAAACTAATTTACTTAAGGGCATGTGATACTTTACCATAAGAGCAAATTAGTTATACCAATTATACACTCATAATAATAAATATGTTCATCTAATAAGAGTCAATAAACCTTTGTCTACATTAGACGAAGGTTTATTGACTCTTAATTACTAAAAATATTTATTATTAAGAATGTATAATTGGTATAACTAATTTGCTCTTATGGTAAAGTATCATATACCCTTAAGGTTCTATCGACCTTAAGGAATACATTCTCATCACAGTTCATATAATTTTCTCTGTATCACGCATTATTTGGCTCAAAATTTGAATTTTCGATTTTTCAAGAAAATTCAAAAAATTGTTACGACAGTCCTGTAGAGCGTTAAAAAAGATATTTTTTTCATCGTTTAACTCTTTTTCCTATCGTGCATTATTTGGCTTTAAATTAATTTTTTTTTTTTTTTTTAGAATATTCAAAATTTTCTAACTTTTTTAATTTTTATCAAATATGGCTGGCCAACGAACTCGG
>CAJFCO010018401.1:53590-65391 GCA_904066015.1 Synergus gifuensis | reverse complement strand
CAAAACGCGAGTCACCATCACCACCGGAGATTCTGGACCTGTTTATACGACCGTGAGTGGTCGTTATAAATTAGAAAAATAAAAATTAGTGCAGTGCTCCCAAAAGGCTAAAATGCTGCCCTTGCGCTATAGCACATGCGTTGGCGCAATGCACCTCATTGGTCGTATATCGCGGGAATCTTTGAAACATAACAATGCAATTTTTAATTATTATTAATACATAATTATATTTTAATAAATTTAAATCTCAGATTGATCATCAATTAAAATATTAGTATAATAGATTGAAAAATTCAGTGATTTTTCACACTACCACTGTTTGCAGCTAGAGTGGAAGTCCATAAGAGTGAAAGAGACAGACTGTGGAAAAATTATTTTCTATCTTTTCTATCTAGTAAAGTTAATTGTTATAGCATCGATTATTTATGTTTTTGGGTTTATAAACACAAATCAAACGGCCAAATAACCTACAAATTTATGACATTTTATTTTATATTAAAAAATTAAAAGTATGTCAAGGGACAAGTGAGTACTCAAAATAAGCGGAAATGAATTGTTCACTTATAAAATATACTTATTAATAAATTTATGACTTACTTACGCTGAAAAATTGTTTTTATTTCAGTTTGCAATGTTTTCCATCCTTTCCATGTACAATTTTGTCGACGAGACTAACCTTCCTGACATCCTACCCGGTCTACCCTCCGCCATATGGCCTGTAACGTCACATTGCACAGCCAAATTCAAATATTGCGATGGTTAATATTGAAGGAGTCGAGTGTACCAGGGTTGGGTTGACATGTTTGGGGGGGGGAGGCATACATGAATCATACTGTACGTATGTACAGTATGCAGCAGTGGGACTCAGATGCCGTGAGAGTTTTTGAATTCGAACGGATCTCTCTTTCTAACACCTTAGGATAGAAAGAGAGGTCCGTTCGAATTCGAAAATTTTCACGGCATCGGAGTCCCACTGCAGATTCGACGTTCTCAATACACTCGAGTCTGCCAAATGTCAAGAAATTCTTTATCTCTATAATCACATCAATTGCGCATGCTTATTGCTCATAATACACTCGACATTCCCAATAGTAAATAAATCCAAACCAGAGTCGTTCCCAATAGTAAACAAAATTCCTTACCTCAAATTTCATATCAATTGCGCATGCGTATTGCATATCAAATACTATTTTTTAGTATTTTAAACTGCACACTATTAGAAACAAATCAGATGCCGAGCGCAGCGCATGTGCAGTGGTATCAAGTGGCAATTGAGAGAACAGCTGGTGACTATTGCGGATGGAAATTGGTGACTATTGTGAAATTGTAACGATTGCGGTGGTGACTATTGCGGAAGTCGAGTGTACTTATCCCGTGTCCCGTGTTCATAAGATGTTCTGTCCTTTTCTATTGTGGCGAGATAGAAAAGGACAGAACCATCTTTAGGACAAGGACATGGGACAAGTACAGTGACATTCATATATGCCTTCCCTTGAAAACAAGTCAACCCAACCCTGGTTTCCATAAGATTCTAATGAAAACCAGGTTTGGGTTGACATGTTTTCAAGGGAAGGCATCCATCGACATATAGAAATGGACTGCTGGACACTGTAGGAAAGCGCGTAATAATGCGTCAGAGAGAAAAGTTCCAACGGTGGATAAACTTGTTTCTTTCTAGCTGAAGCTGATTAGTTGAGATTTATCTAGATTATCTGATCCAAGATGACCGAGATTGATATCCACCAATTAGCGTCGGCTAGAAAGAGACAAGTTTACCCACCCTTTCAACTTCTCTCTCTGACGCATTATTACGCGCTTTTCTACAGCGTCCAGCAGTCCATTTCTATATGTCGATGCCCAAACCGGGTGTGCTGCAGCCATAGAGATTTAGGAATAGAGTAGGCATGCCAATAAGTGGGAGTGTCCACTGACTCAAGAGAGAAAGAAAATCGAGGAGATAATGGTGTCTCTCTTTAACTGCGCGGTGCGCAAGCGTGACAGTTAACAGGCGTGACTGTGTATACAACAACTGTGTACATAATGTGTATGTCAATGCCATGGTCGTATAAACAGGTCCAGAATCTCCGGTGGTGACGGCATTAGAGCGATGACTCGCGTTTTGTCCACGATTAGAGCTTCTCACCTAGCCACCAAAGGTAGAGCGCAACGATCGGAGGGTAGAGAGTTGGAAAGAAACTAACTTAAAAGTGTTTTCGACTTGGACTGTTCGCGCTAACGGTCAATCGATCATCTGTGCTATTTTCGTTAGTACAGTTTTTCGTTTTAAATGATCGTTTAATATTAACATGTCTCAATGACCGTTACAATTTACAATGTCGAAATCGTGTTGCGTTCCGAAGTGTAACAAGGAATATAGTGGTGAAAAACGTTCAATTTGTATGGTTCCGAAGGATGAGGAACTTCAAAAAAAATGAGAGGAAGCTATTCCAGGAAGTCCAAGACTTAAATCTTTTCATAGTGTTTGCGAAAAGCACTTTAAAGAAAATTGCATTATACGTGAGGATGTTCACGAGGATATTATATTTGAATAGGGAGATTTTGAAATCTAGGTTCTGTAAACCATAGTGATCACGGTGATGTAAACAAACCATATACCCTCTGATCGTTGCGCTCTACCCTTTGGTGGCTAGTTGAGAAGCTCTAATCGTGGACAAAACGCGAGTCACCACCACTACCGGAGATTCTGGACCTGTTTATACGACCGTGCCTCAACCTGACATGAGAACGCATGCGCATACGTTTTTGTGAAAGTTTCGAATGTTTCAGAAATTTTGGTCCCATGAAAATGAAACGTTTCATCGTTTCATGAAAGTTTCAATGTTTCCATGAAACGTTTCATTGACTCACAAGTCTCACAACCCTAGTCTCTGGCACGGATTTCGTTAATATTGGGAGAGTCGAGTGTATGTAATTCACTTCTAGTGTTTTGCTTCTTTAGTTTCTTCTGGTGATTTTTGATGACAAAATTGATGGCGGCACACTGAAATCCTAGTGCGCCTGCGTTGCACGAGGTATCTTATTGGTCAAATTTCGCTGGAATATTTAAAATAGCATCATTTTAAATGTTTTTCTGAATCGAAATTTATGTAGATGGTTTTTTCATAAAACTCCGATTGAATAGGGATTTTTCCATTCTTTTTAGACATTCTTCAATTGGACTGAAATTTTTCTGGTTATGTTGTCATATAACAAACTAAATTTTCAATTTTTTAAACTGTTAACAAAGCTACATATGTCCAATGAAAAATCAAAATTCAATGCAGATTCTGATTATAAGAATATAAAAGATAAATGAGTAGAATTTGTGTTTACAAAGTAAATGAATCGTTAAATAAACTACCTTAAAAAATTTGTAATCTGAAATTTTCTATTATTTAAGAATGCGAATTCATGAAAGCCTCAAACCGATTCAAGTTTTATAATCAATTTCTTTTTCCTGGGTAGTCTGAATTTTGAATGAGTGCAATACAAAATCTTATACATATAAAGGGAAAAAATATGAAGGAAGTGTAACGAGGAAGGAGATAATTAAATGTAATAAATATGGAACTGAGAAAGAAAAATGTATTCGTATTAAGTATTTATTACATACAAGCATTTTTACAATATGAAGTATTGACTCGTATTATTAGTGTCCTCATTTTCTTAAATTCTTCCTTACCTCATAAACGTCAGTATGACGCATTATTACAGAAAAGATTTGTTTGGAACGAAATGTGGATGCAAAACGGGTTTGTTGAAGGACTAAGAAAATAAATAAACTTTATTACATTAACCTAGGCCGAGGGATAAGACCTGGATTATAGACTTAGAGAATAATTTCTTTAAAAACAACTCATCATCATCATCATCCTCATCATCATCAACATCAAACTGCAACCGGGGGGAAGTGAGTTTTCTTACAACCGTTAAAAAGCTGTTAACGATCGAAGCGATTCGAAAGGAGTTCCCATTTCACAAGACTACATTTGCGTGACATAAGGGAGATCTTTGTGCTAAAATTTGCAATATAGTTATATCGCGATTATTATTATCAATAAAATGTCCATACATTTTCAATAACGTGCAGAAAAAACTAAACATTACAAAAACGATCTACCAACAAGCAACGAAACGCAAGGCAAGCAGATGTTTTACTCAATAGATTTTCTTTGACGTTTTAAAAACCTAAAAACCGATAACAAGGATAGGAGAAATGTGGCAACAAAGTGCTGCAGCACCTAGTTTAATATATTTAGTATATGAAGTGGCAAATAGAAAGTCGTTCTCCATACGGGCAATATAAGGTTTCTGTAAAATGTTATAGATATTTACTCATCATTCTGGTCTAGCCTGAAACAACGGCGAAGGTACATAGTAATGCACTTGTTACCCCCGTCTTAATTCGATATGGGAATTAGAGATTAAATCTCGCAAGCACACGTATAATTTTATCATTGATGTAACTACGTGCATGGCTGCGAATGTTACACATGACGAAAAACTCACATCGTAGAATTCTTTTTCATTTTAACATGTACAATAAAAATATATAGCCACCGAGGGAATATGTTAGTAATTCTACCTTTATTTCACACAAAATTTTTTTCTAAAGATGTCCTTAAGAATACAAATGTGCAGCATCAAACTATTAAAAATTCATGAAAATGCTCATTTACCCTGAAGAAAATTCCCGGAATTCATTTATCTGAAAGAGTCGGATTTTCTCAAGAAAAATCGGAGCTTTCATTTATTTTTTTAAAGAAAGCAAATTCTTTAAAAGTTGTTTTCAAATTTGCCGGATTATCTTCAGGATATGTTTGCTCGCAAAGACTGAAATGTAAAACACGATTAAAATAAAGATCAATATAAAAAATGTGTTTCAATGCTGCTCACTGTACAATATCCATGCAACAAAACAATTATCATCACAGTTAAAAATCTAATGTGGTAAATTTACGAAATCGCAATAACAATGAAATCTAGTGGACATCCAGAGTACCAGTGCTTGATGGTCTCGGTTTCTCGCTCTTTTCACGTTCATTCAACCATTTTCACTTCCTTTCGTTCGTATTTATCATTCGCTCCTTCAAAACATATAATATGATAAAAACAGTAAAATCGCTTGACTAGTGAGCGCACGCCCCGAAACGTATGGAAGAAAAGCTGTCGCTATTGTTTTCTCACAGTACTTGGACACAATTGCTAGTATTAGTTAATTTCTCTATAATAAAATGCTATACCGTAATCCTGAATATCTATACTCATTTTTCAATAAATGGAATCGTACCCTAGGCCGTGTATACAGGAAGTCTTAATCTAATTGTATAAATACAAAGTATACCTGCATCTTTTCTGCGAGCATCAAGCAAGTAGATTCAACGAATCAAACTACAACTTTTTATCAAACAGAAGAATTTTACATATGTTACACGATTCAATTTCAGGGGCCCTTTTATCATTCCGTTTCAAAAAGAAAACTATTCAGGGTGAATTAAAATTCGTGAAATTAATTTTCTTCAAGTTCCGTACAATTAAATACAGACACGAGACTCGAATTAAATGTTATAAACAGGCATTATTCCCTTTAAAGGTCCTCTAGAAAGTTAGGTTCGTACCGGTTAGCTTACTATGATAGACTAAAGTGTCTATACTTGCCATTTTGTAATATTATTAATTAACATTATATAGTATTTTACATTTTTTACTGATAATGCATAAAGGTTAACAGTTCGAAACTGAACAGTACCTCCCAAGGACAACGCCCCGATTTTCCTTATTGTTTGGATCCTCGTTTCTTTAATTTTTCATTTGGGTCCTCATTTCTGTTTCTATAGTGATTATTATTTACAATCTTCAAATACACTTGCTCCGATTGATTCTATCGGCTGTCCAGGGCAGCTTGATTCTTCATTCTGATGTCTCTTTTCGTTTTATTAGAACGTTTCTTATGACAGAAGATCTGCAATATAGAAATTGATATTTAGAAAGCTTTTCAATTTTAATTAAAAATAAAAAGCTTTTTTTCGTAAAAAATATATTTTAATCATCACAGTACCTATTATTGTCATTAAAAAAAGTGAAAAGATGAATTTTTTAATAAAATAAGTGAGAGATATGTGACAAAAAATTGAAACAAATTTAAACCCACAAAACCGAAATATGTACTATAAAATTTGGCTAGAAGAAAAAACTATCTAGAAGAATGCAAAATAAATCAAAAAAATTTTTTAAAAATCAAAGCGAATTCGATAAAATTCAATGTGAATACCAAAATATCCCGTGTATTCGCAACTTTTTTGGCTGAGAATCTGGCATGTAGCCACCCTGTTTAATGAATCTGAAGAAATTCCAGAAGATTTCAAAGAATTTTAAAGAATGTCTGGGAATTTCAAAAAACCTCAAAAGATGTTAAAGGCATGTGGTAATTACCAGTAATTACTACATGCCCTTAAAATCTTTTTAAGTCTTTTGAAAAATTAAGACAAAATTACACTAAAATTACCACAAGAGTAAATTTAGTTTCCCTAACTTTACGCTCGCAATAATAAATATTTTTTACTAAGTGTTTTTAAGGAAGGTTAAATAATTTTAAAATAATTTCAAGAGATTTTAAATGATTTTAAAGAATTAGAAGCGATTTCAAAGGAATTCAGAAGAGTTTAACAATTGTCAAGACCTTTTAAGACCTTTTCATTGATTTTAAGGAATTTAAAAAAAAAGGCAAGTAATTTTTAGGAATTAATAGGGATTAAAATTCTTTTTTAATTTAAAAATAATTCAACACTTGCAATTGTCAAATAAAAATATTTTGACTGTTGATCCGAAAAAGTTTTTTCAAGATGAAAATGACCCGGAATTATCGTGTAAGCCAATTTTAATAATTTTTCAGAAGATTTAACTTTATCAATTAAAAACAGATGAAAAAGTAATAAATTCCTAGAATAAGTGAAATAGGTGAAAAAATTCGAAACAGGTGAATAGGTGACGATCTGTAATGACTGATATTTACAAAGATTGGAGGTGTTCTAAATTTTTAATTGGAATAATTTTTCATGAGGATTTTGTTGTTTTAACAATTTATCTTGGTCACCTGGTACTTGGTTATCTTGTTGTTTGTTGTTGAAAACATCCTGGAACGAATTAGTGTTGGCGTTAGCAGCTGCAGGCACAAAAGGGTTGGCCATAGGAGTAAATGGGATGGCCGATGGATTAAGATTCGAGTTGAGCGTGTCTTCATTTTCTAGATTAGGCGTCAGCTCGAGTATAGGTCCACTACCACTATTACTCAAATTGTCAAACTCCGACAGGTCTAACAGGTTGTTGGTCACGTTGTTTTGTTTGCTATAAAATCAGCCATTAAAAATATACAAAACACTAAATAATGACAAAACACTAAGCACTACAGTGTACAGTCTGTGATTGTGTTGTTATTCAACTATGCAACTAGTGATCAATTAGTAACAAATTTACTGATATTTTCCGTCCAATAAAAATTATATCAACCCAATTCAAAATCAATCCCAAAACACTTCAAAGCAATGTTAAAAACTATTTTTAACTTTTTAAGACTTCATTAAATCTAAAACAAAGAACCTCCAATCTAAGGATCTCAAATCTAGACTTTCATCAACTATAAAATAAATTATTATTAGTCTGTTGTTAACCACATGCACCGAGACCTTTTTCTCATATAAATGATACGGAGTTCTTTCTTTTCTGAAAAATATCTGTAAATTGTTTAATCATCCTAGGAAATATTTTACAACGTGTGTAACATATATACATATACAGGGTGTTTTTGTAACTATTTGAAACAATTTCTAAACCAGAATTCGAGAAATTCGAAAAATTTCGAACGTTTCGGTGAACAAACGGTATATTCTTAAGGTATGTATAACTTTTTCGGGACTAGAGTGAAAGAAAACTAATGGAAAAATTCTACGTATCTTGCTTAAGTTAAAATTATTGTCAGATACTCGATTCAGACTATCTTGTTATTTAAAATCAGTTCTAAAACTCCAATCGATTTTTTAACAATTCACATTACCTATTTTAATCAATTTAACAAAGGTAAAAAGCAAAACCATACATTTATTTGCCTCACTGAATGAAATTCTTATAAATAAATATCTTCACTAAGAAGCAAGTGAACTTTTTTTTTTAATGTTTTCCAAGTTTTTAACGAGAATTCAAAGGAGAGTACCGAAAATTGGCCCATCGCTCCCACTAATGAAACTGGTACCAAATTAAAGCTCGTGTTCTGTAGATCAAATTTTATAATAGGCCCAACATTGTAGAATTTAGCGTACATACTGTTTTCTGTCATTCAATGTTAAAACTCACACTAAGAGTAAATAATGTAATATATGGGACAGAATGCGTCAAGTGTCCCCACCTAAAATGATTGCTTCTCTTTTATCGGGTTAAAATTTGGTTATATTATATTCTCAGTCAACCAATATACATGCAATGTTAATATACAGGGGCCTGAAGTTTTTACATTTTCAGGTGCTTTTTCACCTTCACGTTAGTGTAACTTCTTTTAGGAATAACCGATTGTATTTTTATTACAGTGTTTTGGGAAGCACTTTTCATGTACTTTTTAAGGCTTTCGTAACAATTTTTTTTTTTTTATTTTGAATTTTTATTTTTTTCTGAAAATCAAAATTAAAATTGGTTTTTTGAAAAAAGTGTCACTTTGAAAAAAATAGCTTTTTATACTCTCTAAAGTCATGTAGAAGAAAAAATGGGCTGGAAATAATTACTTGGTCAAATTGAGAAGTTTACACTCACCTAAAAATAAAAATTAAAAAAAAAACAAAAACAAAAAAAAAACTGTTATGATAGCCTTAGAATACATGAAAAGAGCTTTCCAAAACACTGTAATAAAAGTACAATCAGATATTCCTAAAAGAAGTTACACTAACGTGAAGGTAAAAAAGAACCTGAAAATATAAAAACTTCAGGCCCCTGTATTTTGATAAATAACCGTTTGATAAATGGAGCTATGGTTTGGTGAATTAATAAAGGTTCACTAGGAGTATAATTCAACCATGTTTTAACCCGATAAAAGAGAAACAATTATTTTAGGTGGGGACACTTGAGGCATTCTGCCCCAACATATTACATACTTTTACTCTTAATGTGAGTTTTGACATTGAATAGCAGAAAACAGTATGAATGCTAAATTCTACAAAGTTAAGCTCATTATAAAATTTGATCTACTCAACACGACTTTAATTTGGCACCAGTCTTATTAGTCTTATTAGTGGGGGTGATGGGCCAAATACCCATATACTCTCGGTACACCCCCTCCTTTCACAATAATAAAGTTTCGATTGTAATTCATGCCTGAAATTTTGAACATATTGAGAAAAATATATACTCTAATATCAAAGAATAAACGCGAATATAAAAACTCACGGTACATAGCAAAAGTAGACAGTAAGTTGAATCACACATAGTGGAATGATTGGTGATATATATCGCTGAGAGGACTTGAAGCAAAGGATGCAAATAAAGGGCGAAAAACGTCACATTAACATGAAATAAAACACAGCATGCATCTATTTGTGAGTAAAGCTAAGAGGACTTGTATAAACCACGTGACCCTATTTTTTTTTTTTTACTTTTTGACCCCCTCCCCCCTCCCATGTAGACTACCGTAATTTTTTCGTCAACCCCTCATTTTTATATTTTAAAAATCATCTAAATGAAGAAATGACGAGGCTAGCAACACGTGAAGATTGTCTATCTACCTATCTTCTAATGTCTTCCTCCCTTAACAAACCACGTGGTTTATGCAAAGCCCTTAACCGGCGTTACGTAAATCCAAACAAATTGTGCTGTTTACATAAACACAGATATTCACCAAGCTGTACGTTAAGTATTAGCAGTTTAACAATAAACTTGCACATAACCAAGAACTTTTTAGCATCGAAACTATGTAAACTAGCTTTAAGTTAACTCAGCAAAAGTGCATCTACATACAGATGAGTCTTTTGTAAATTAAAAAAGAACTTTAATTTGCTCAGAAAGCAACATGGAAATTTGAAGATTAATCCGAGGAAAAATGTAAAAAAAGAGTCCAGTAAAGATTTTTTTACTTATTTAAGTATACCGTTTTTACTTTACAAAGCAAAATCTAAAAATTATAATATAATTTATAAAATGTAAAGATCTTCACTGTTCCCTTTACGTGAAATTATGAACAATCTTTTAAATGATTAATTACGTTTATACTATTCTTTGTTATTTTTACATTATGTACACTGATAGTCGATACTAAATTTTGATAGATTTCATTATATTTCTCGTTATCAGAAAAGAACAAATAAGCGGTCGTCTTTTCAGATGTTCGCTTCGTAATTTCTATCTAGGGATAGATGTATGTATTGTCAACTAAGACGTAATTACATATAGGTTATGAAATTATACATAATTATAATTGGTAATATAATATACAGTTGCATTATTTGCGATGTATTACTGTTAATAGCGATACAGTCCAACGTGAACTATTATTAATAAACGTAGCGTTAGTAAATCACATATGTCATTGTCAACTACTCTGCCTAACTTTTGCAATGTACATTCGACTTTCGACAACTTTCTTTCGACGGACGATCGAAACCCTTCAATCGATTCTTCATTTTTTTTGACGACTTCGCTGCTGCATACTATTATAAAAGAAGAAACAGCAGCTTCTTCTTCGTGTGTAGCAGCCGCGCGAAACGTCGGGTCGATTTCGTACGTTATGTCAATTTAGTATAACTACCCAGCGGGCACGAAACTTAAAGAAGTTTTTAGAACGTCCTAAGTCAGGCTAAAAAACGTCCAAAAGACGTCCAATGTTCCAAGAACATCCTAAAAACGTCTTTGGAACATTGAATGTTTTTAGAACGTTATTTGGCCTGACTTAGGACGTTTTTAGGACGTCCTAAAAACGTCTTGGGACATTCGTTCTCACTGGGTAGTTATACTAAATTGACATAACGTACGAAATCGACCCGATGTTTCGCGTGGCTGCTACACGACGAAGCTTCTTTCAGTGTAGGTAACTACTTAAATGTGTATGTTAATAGGCAGTTGCTTCTGAATGAAGGGTAATAAAATCTTTTACTCGATAACTGTGCTCTATTTTCAATCAAACATGTTGGCATTTTCATTTTCATGATAGTATGAATATGTTTGTTATTGATTAATGAGATCCTTTTATACTTGATTAACTTTCTTCAATATGTAATTGATATAATGATACTCTTTTATTTTATCAAGGACTGAATATTTCAAAGCAGGTTCGTATGTAACCATTATTTAATCGTAAAACCAAATTTAAAAAAGTGTGCGTAATACTTTTGCTCTGATTAAAAATATATAAAATAAGACCCGACGAAATTACGTACTTTTTAAAATTATATATAAAAACGTTTTATGGATATGTAATAAAAATATTTAATAATTCACAGAAAATTTTACAAGGAAAATATCAGGGGTGACGTTCGCCGATTTTGATAAACTTGAAATATGTACCCCATAGAGAATTAAAAACTAACTGAGGCATATTTTTCTTATCTGCGGAAAAACATTTTAAGAGGGTGAAAAAGCCCCTCAAATACAGGGGTAACGAGTGACTGTTTGATTGGTTCTCGTAGACAAAAAATGTAAAAAATTCCATGAGGCTACTAAATGATCCCCAAAAATAATTAAAGTAATTCAAAAATTTTTCGAAGGTTAATTAACCCCATGGAGTTTTTCAATTGTGTAAATAATAAAAATAGTATTTTTCATAAAATCAA
>CAJFCO010018401.1:42198-53580 GCA_904066015.1 Synergus gifuensis | reverse complement strand
AATTGAAAATTCGATTTTCGATGCCTTTCATAGCGGGGCGAAATGACAGAAAGCAGCAGTTTCAACTCTAGGGTCGAAAGTAGTAAAAAACAACTGAAACTGAACAGAAGAAGACATCGAAAGTCGAATTTTCAATTGATGTTATGAAAAATAGTACATATACGTCATGGGGGGTGAAGCGGTTCAGTGGAAGGGGAGCATTGCGTGCCACCCAAATGTGGGGATAAGAGAAGAGTGGCCAATCAAAATTCAGCATGACGTCATGTGTTTTTCAAATGTTTAAGGGCATGTGATACTTTACCATAAGAGCAACTTAGTTAAACTAATTATACATTCATAGTAATAAATATTTTTAGCTAATAAGACTCAATAAACCTTCGTCTACATGATACGAAGGTTTATTGACTATTATTAGCTAAAAATATTTATTATTATGAATTTATAATTGGTTTAATTAATTTGCTCTTATGGTAAAGTATCACAAGCCCTTAATTTATGTATTATATTTCGGACGCTGTGCATTTTTGGGATTATGTCGGTTATGTCGTTTGCTTCAATAGCATGACTGCATAAATTTTTTTTTTTTTTTTTTAATCATTTATAATTTTTATCATTGTACTGACACAAGTGAAGACGAACGTCGCAAACATAAAAAAAAAAGGTACAAGAAGAAAAAGAAAAAGCACAAGTCACACAAAGTTAAGTCAGAAGCGTCTCAGAAGTATTATGCGAGTGCCTTTCCAGTACATACTTTCTTGATGAAAGTTTAAGTTAAGTTAAACTGTTAAAGTTACTTTCTTGATGAAAAATTACTACTTACTTATTGACTTTTCTACAGTATTTTTTACTTTGAGATTCAATAAAATTACTCTGTTCGTGCCGTAGGTTTACTTTTTATACGCATAATAGTTGACTGATTTAGGTTAAATGATTTTAAATGTTGACTTAAATTAATTAAATTAAATATTGACAGATTTAGTTTAATACTTTCTATACCATTATTCTGTCTTTTATGAATGGAGAAAAATCTCTTCTTCAGCGTGATGATATTAAAATGTATCAAACTTTCAATTTGATTGATTAGTTTCCAAAGATCGTCGTGAATTTTTAAGGATCTTAAGGGCATGCTCTACGGTGACGACGTAACCAATTTTCTTGGCGCTCACCATGTCCAAACGGAATCATATATCGCTCTTAAACTTTGGAATACACGAAATGAGACATTAGATTGCGTTTGTATATTTAGTTGTAGTCAAAATTTTGAAAAAAAAATCAAGTCGGTAAAGTAGGGATCTGATTTTTTTTTCAAAATTATGGCTCCAACTAAATATACAAACATAATTAAATGTCTCATTACCTATAATCCAAATTTTGAGAGCGATATATGATTATTCCGTTTGGACATGGTGAGCGCCAAAAAAAATTTTTTCACAACCAAGCGCAGAGCATGCCCTTAAAGAGGTTTCTAGGAATTTAAAGAGGTTTTAACGAATTAAAAAAAATGTCCAAGTTTTTCGTGAAATTTTAAGGAAGTTTTTATGCAAAAATTGAGTAAAAATTTTTATATTAAATGTGTTTAAAAAATTGACGACTATTAAAGTTTTAGAGAGATAAATTTGTGTTAGAAAATGGGCTGCGGTGTGACACACCCCAAGAGACGGTCTTGGATTAACGTGTTTTTTCGCAAATATAAAAAAATACGTGTCGTTTAGTTTTTGGTCCTCTACAATATATTTCAAGTTCATGAAAATCGGCGACGGATACTTGGGATACCTTCCTTGTTAGATTTATTCACATTGTACAATTTTAAATCACTTCACAAAAAATATGACTGCTAAAACATCGAGATGATGCTTAGTAGTGATAAAAAATATGTACTCTTGTAATCGAAGAGAAGCGACAAACTGCTTGTGATTACAAAATACACAGCACGTGCTGATTAAATATACAGTCGAGTGACTCCTAACATACACTAAACCTCGATAAAGTTTTCAGAATGTATTTTCAAGATAACAGTAATAGAATTCGTACCTTACATTCATTCAAATAATCAGTTCAATGATGACCGTGGCAAATTTCAGTCATAAGTCATCTATCTGTTCTATAGAGCAATCAACTCCATGCGACCTTACACTGAACATTTTAAATTCGAATTTAAGCTTAAAAGTCGTTTTACTATTCTATATTTTCTGTTATTTATTGAGTTCCTAATTCATGAAAATTATTTATTTGATTCTTTCATTCACGATAATTGTTTGCCACTCAACTGTGTGAATTTTCTTTCGAGCTTCGAAATGGTCTTTAATAACAAAAATGATTATGGTCCGAAATTTAAAATAATTTCTGAAAAGTCACTAGTCAAATTTGAGCCAGATGGATATTGGGCGTAAATTTTTTAAAGAATCCAGACCATGATAATATTTGTCCAAGTACAATCTATTTGAATTTGTCTGTATGCATAGGAAATTCCCCATTCCCTAACTATTTGTACTTTGCATACTCACACAGTGGCATTATCCAGGACAATCGTTTGGCTGTTGATGCCATTTCCATGGTTCGTATGGTGACCGTTGAGCTCTCCTCCATTATCCTGATTATTATCAAGAATGGTTTTACTTTCGTTAATGCCGTTTGTATGCATCCCATTGCGCACTATGTCCGGAGAGTTGTTCTCTGTATGATGAGCATTCTGCTCGACACTAATAAATTGTTGAGTCGCCTCGGAAATAAGACTGGCGGTCATAACGTCATCCACTTTGTCGCCAGGCATTAGCTTGTTCTCATCACTCGGACTGTCCTCCTTTGACTTGTCGCCATCACCACCTTCTCCCTACGAAATGACACTTCCAGTTTTACCTTTTATCTATTTATTTGATTTACTGTAATATAAAACTTCCCATTTTCATTTATAACTACACTTCCGGAGACGATTACACCTCATAATAAGCCCTGCTTTGTCATTAAAATCAAACTTCTTTTAAATACCTTAGAGGAGTTGGACTGATTTTTTCCACGAGTTCGAAGCATGATAGCTTCAACTCTTTTGCGTCTGGCTATTCGCTCTTCCTCTTCCTTTTTGAGGCGTTCGGCCATTTCAATTCTTTGTCTGAAATCAAATTTACAAATTAATTTAAATGTAAGAACTGAAGTTCAATAATTAGTTAATGAACTGATAACTCACTTTTCTGCTTCTTCCCTGGCCTTTCGCTCCGCTTCCTCCTTTTCTTGTTTCTGTTTAGCCTCCTCCTCTCTCCTCTTTCTGTCTTCTTCCTCACGCTTCTTGGCTTCCTCGATAGCAAGAAGCAATCTCTTCTCTTCAGCTTCTCTAGCTTCATTAGCGAGTCGAAGCGTTTCTTCTTCTAATCGACGCTGTTCTTCTTCTTCAGCACGCAATCTCTCAACCTCAAGGCGTGCTTCCTCCTCCTAAACAAATGACATCATTAGTTACAAGTTGAATAGTTGAAACTTAAAAAGTAAATTCAAAATATGTACCAATCGCTGGCGTTCGAGTTCAGCTTCTCGTTCGGCCTGTTCGCGAGCAATTCTTCGACGCTCTGCCAAAGCTGCCTTTGCCTCTTCTTCAGTCGTTATCTTAATTTTGGCTATCATCGACGCTAAAGAAAGACAATATTGTTAAAAACAATTAAACTATTTATTTTTTTGATACAGTAAATGTCTTTACATTAAGAAACATACCTGACATGTCCACTTGTTCATCTACATCGAGTTCAGATTTTGATTCAAGTTCAGGAGACTTTTTTCCTGATTTATCGTTTTTCTTTGAAGCAATATCTTGTATGGAAGGCGATAAAATCTCTGAATTGGTTTCTTCTTTAAGAGGTTTTGCCGAAAAGGCGGAAGTCACTAATTCAGGAGCTTTGGAAAATTCTTTCTTGACATCGATTGCCTTGACTTCAACGGCACTCGCATTTTGTTGAAGCTAGAGGCAATAAAAATTTAATTAAATGCTCTGTAAATAATACTTTGGCTACTGATTACTAATGAGAAGTTGTAGTAACAAACCTCAGTTTTTTCTGAGCCTTGATCTCTCTTCTCCTCCTGTTTTTCATCCAGTTTAATTTCTTTTAATTCCAAAGGTTTGATAATCTCAGTTGTATTTTCGCGAATTAAAGGAACATGTTCAATCCTAGGACTCTGAAGAGGAGTTGCTCTCGGTGTAACACGAGGCGAAGCCTTTGCGCTCTTAATTAATCTCTCGCTTGGTTTTTTGAGAATGTCTGTGACTTTCGGCATCGATGGTTTCTTTGGAGTGCTGTGGACTTTTGGCAGTGGTGGCTTTGAATCTTTCATTAGTTTAATTTCTCCAAGCATATCTGAAATTTTTCAGGCATCAAGATTAGACTAATTTATTAAGTTCTAACAAATAACACTAAACTACCGGTCAGAATTATTAGTTCACTTGTTTTTCTATGATCGTTTAAGTTCTCTTAAATTTAATTACAACAAGGATTACATTTTTTTTCTTCTTTTAATTAAGTTAAAAGCTACCAAAAGGCTGCTTAAAATGAAGTCACTTTAGCAATTTTGTAAAAAGACGTGTAACCAACACATGCGTGACTTTTTTGTTTTACTTCTTATAACTATAAGTCATTCAAAAGTCAATCAGGTTTGCAACAATGTATGCGAGATTTTCGAGATATTACACTACAACACTTTTTTTTTAAATTATCATTCTGACCGCTAGTGTTAGCTCTGTACTTTGTATAGTATTTATATGTGCAATGCTAGAAACTAATTTTGAAAAGATATCTGAATCTGAATTTGTACAAGGAGATCTAGGACTAAACGAAAAAGCAAATTGAATCTATCTCTTGAAAAGTATATATTTATACAAAAGGCGAACTTAAGGAAAGGTAGAAAGCCATGCTCACTGTGTCGTTCTGGGATAGAAACGCCAGTTCCGGCGATAGAAGCAGGTCGCGGACGACGAGGAGCGGCTGTGCGGGGGCGTAGATTCACAACACTGCTACCAACGCTGCAGGCACTCTGTTGACTCATGGAGCTGTGCGGTCGCGAATGACTGTTTGGTGTAACTTCCCCGCTGCGGATACCTATGCCCACCCACCCATATTTATCATCTTTAATTTAACTAATTTACTTTTTTTATCAGGATTGGGTACTTTCTCATTTAAAATATAAACGAAAACTTCAAACTTTTGTCTTCAAATTAAAAATCTACATCTATAAGACTTTATAGCTTGATATAAATAAGACGTCGAGCTTTATAGTTCGAAGTCTTTCATGATTACACCACAAAAAGTTCATGTGCTTTAAATTTCAAACCACGTAAATATCAAAATTAATTCCATATCAGTCATCACAGTATCTATTGAATAATAAAATCAATTTAAGTTCAACATAAGTTCTTTAAAATACAGATTTACAAGTTTTTTTGAAAGAAACTTGTCAGAATGTATTACAAAGTATGAAGCTTTCATATGCAAATGAAATTCAAATTTTTAAACAAGTACTCAGCCCTCTTTCAAACGTAAAAATAATCTTTAATCTTAAGAAAGTTTCAAAACTAATTCTAACGCTCAAGTTTTACTCTTTAAACAGAGTTTGCAACAATCTAAATCAAAGCTTTTAGTTTCTTTAAAGACATAGTTTATCCAAAACTGTAGTATTATAATCCTGTAATCAGGAATCACAGTGGTTCTATTACTTCAATTTTAAATAAAAAAAGGTGTCTTTTTTTTAATTAAAAGGAGATTTTTAAAAAACAACAGGAGAGTAGAAATACATTAATAAATAGAGTAGTTTTTTATAATAACAAGGATTCAATTACGCAGAACCTAAAATTCAGTGTGTCTAGCGAAATTTCATTTACATAAATTCCCGGCAAATTCCTGGATCAGAAATAACATTTTTCCTGGTTTTTTCTTGTGATGTATTTAGCCATTTCAGGAATGTGACTCTGAATTAGTATAGCACCCAGACCGTGAATAGTTTGAAATAAACAGTCACGTGTATTATAAAATGTAACTGTCGTTTGCAACGTTTTTAAATAAAAATCAAATTTTTTGCAAAATTCATTATAAATTTCAGGTATATTAGCGGATTTTTTAATTTTAAGGGGAAAAAAGGGTAAAAACGTGGTAAAAGTGGAAAAAAAAAAAAAGGTGACCGACTGAGATCCCTGTGAAAACTGTACCTAAAGGTAAAATATAAAAAGTAAGTTTCAATTTTGAAACATAATCAGAATTTCTCAATATTGATTAATTCTAGTTACTTGTCACGTCACTAACTTAGATATAATTAAAGAAGTGTTAATAATATTCCCTTCAAGCATAAAGAAATGTACAATTATTCTCATAACCTTAGAACCAAACACTTGTTTAAAAATAATCTTGAAAACTCTTTTACGCATTCGCAATTCTACATATTACTCTGTCATCATTTTAGTCCCAAAACATTCCCAATATTTTCGCTGTGTTTAATATATTTCACAGATCCACCACCACCAATTGCGAAAGCACAGACTCTGCACTAAGTATAAGACAAATATAAAGAGTGAAACACAGTGAAAAATGTAAATTGAATATGAAATTATATATTTATAGGAGTTCATAAATGGAAATTGAAATTTATAAACTGAATAGAACACAACCCAATAGAAGAAAAAGGGAAGCGTATTGCACATAAAATACATCAAGTAAAAATACAATATATAATTCCATATTGAATTTTAAATTAAAATTGTTCGGCTTACCAGAATCGAAGGAATAGCGTGATACCATCACCTTTGTCATTGAAAAGACTGCGGGTAGAAAATTGTCTTTGCAGGAGCTTCTTGTTAGTCAATTATCAAGTAAATGTAAAGCTTTTAGGTGTGTTCGAGAAATTGTGAATGCAAAAACAGGTGAATAAAAATCCTCTTAAATATCTTTTCTTGTATCAAATTCCCGCCAATAATACAAATAAAAAAATAATGTAATTAACTATGGAAGATCATCAATTTGTTTCACTAGAAAAGTTTTTATGATAGAAATTCTTAGTTTTAAAGTGATTAACATTTCATCGTTCTTTACATAACTTTGCAAGCTTTTTATTGATTTACAAACGCTCCCATTTGATGTTACCATGCAAAGTTTATGCTCCCAACTCGTAAGCTCTAAAAAGGAATAACAGCAGAACCCAAGAGTTTATACATAAATCCTTTGAGGCAATAAAGAAAAAACTTTTTGCCAGGGTTAAACTATCAATTCATCCTTTTGCAGCGGAAAGCACGAAAAAAATTTGAAACAGCTTTCGGCGTTTCCGCGATAGTTAAAATGAGCTGACAAGTAAGGTTATCCAAGTATGTATCCTCTTTCAATTTGATTCGTTCTGGAGTATGTTTTAAAATACTAAAAAGTAAGGTACATGTATTTTTGAAACTTCGTGCACGAAATTAGATTTCGCAGACGCTCGGTCAAAAAAGCGTATGCTAAATCAAAAGCTTCGCACACGTCGTGTAAAAAAATACGGTTCGATGCATGTGCAAGAAGGTGATTTCATCCTTGTGTGACTTTTTCACACTCGCTTCGCTCGTGCGCAAACAGTCACACAAGGCTAAAATCACATTCGCACACCAGTATCGAAATGTACTATTTTTTATACGACCCCAAATTCATATTTAGGGGATGAAACTATCCTTCGAAATTTTCAACTAATTAAATGAGAAATAGAATATTCAATTAAATTAATCATTTATAAGCAGGTAAACTTTGTTTAAACTGAAATCCCTTCGCACATCGTTTCAAATTCAAAAAGGGTAAGCTACCCTTAATATACAGATTGATTCTTCTGAACAATTGCAACATTTGCAGGCGAATAGTCATAGTGAAAAATTATCTTCAGGACAGAATAAGTTATGAAAATAGAAAACATCGCGATTTATCGATATAAGGCACCCCCTTTTAATTCGAAGGGGGTAAAACATCGTCAAAGTACGTTTCACATTAAAAAGTAATTTTAAATGTTGTAAATTAATTACTGAGTTATACTTTTGTAAATTAAGGATAGTTTACCATCTTTGAATTTAAAAGAATGTGCAAAAGGATATATGTAATGTTTTGTGTCGAGGACAGTTTTAATATTTGTATTTAGGCAGTTTCAGAAACATAGAAACTTGATCTTATCCGTGGAGCAATGGAAAATTCCATTGCTCCACGTATTTTCTTATTCTTCTGAGTGTTATTTTCAATCACTTATATTTCACATTTGGTATTTCTCAATTTCGTGCAGTTACTTATTTATTAAACCTTTAAAACGCAGTGCAATTTATCATTTATATCTCCTCACCCTCATTACTATTTTTAAACAATTAAATAATATTAATTAAAATCATATTTTCACATTGCATTTTTTAACATTTGGTCCTTCGGCAGAGCGGGGTAAGTCCTCCTCGAAGAGCCCAGTCAGAAAAGGTAACTGCCAAAAATGTCACTGACCTGCGACAAACTGAGCACGCTTCAGGACCAGGTTCAATTAGAGGTTCTGACCTGCGTCAAGAAATTGAAGAGAAATAGGAGAAATTTAAGAAAACTTTGACCAATAGTTTCGCCCTCTAAGTATGAATTTGGGCACATATAAAAAAATACGTTTACTTTATTTTTTAGTACTCCAAAATCTATCTCAGAATAAATCAAATCGGAGGCGGACACTTGGGTAACCTTTCTCGTGAGATGGACTGCCAAACTGAATCGTGGTGGAGAATAATCAATAATCGATAAGCGACAGGGTCGGTGAAATATTGGTTGTCTGCTGTAAACAAATATGTAAGAGTAAGCGAGGCACTCGTATGTAGAAAACAATTGACGGTTTTCTGCACACGAGTGTCTCGCTTGCTCTCATTTGTTTACATTTACGGCTCTTAATGAGCAATAAAGACAGACAACCAATGTTTCACCGGCCCTGAATTAAGCAATAATAATTGATTTGAAGGAGTTGAGTGCACTCTAACGTGCTTACCTGGCTGCTGGTGATTTTGATACTCGCGAGCCTTACGGCGGAGTCTTTCCGCCCTGGTAGGCCGTAGAATTGGAACTGAGCCTGGTAAAGTACCCATGCTACGAGAATTATCCGAACGTTTAAGAATCTTTGATCCGGATGCAGCTAAATGACACATGCTTCGACTCATGCTAGAAGCGCCCAGAGGCTGAACTTGCTGTTCCGTCAGTGTGCTAAGCTCTGTGGGACGTTTCCTAGGTTGCGAAAGTTGGTCCAGCCTGGACATGGAGTAAGTCCTACCTGGTGAACGTGTGAAGACTTTCGAGCTGGAACTGCGTCCTGATGGTAGTGGTCCATCCCTTGGGGAAGGTATCGTGGGCATAAGATCTGTACGTCGCCTGTTCACTCGTAGATATACCGAACTAGGTGTTCCAGGAGACGCGTCGCTATCTTCACCTGTAAATGTTTCTGCTATAAAGCCACATCTAGGTTCATTGCGAAATTCCAATACACAACTAATTAATCAACCAATAGCCCTCGAATTCAAATTCTCAAGGTTTTTAACAAAACAAAACATCTAAATATTCATGCAAGCGTTTTCCAATACATATGTACATAGTTGATATTATTTTTTTAGTAAACTTGTATTCAAATTATAATTTAATCAAGTTCAATTTGTGATTATTTAGGAAAAAATCTTTTTGCCAAAAAAACCGAAATCTCGAATGTGACAAAATACCAAAAAAATAATTCTCGAAATTTCAAATTCCTGAATAAAAATAATATCACCCAAAATGTTTATCAATGAAATTTAAATATATCGAAAATATTTATTATCGAAAGTAGAAAATTACCGAAATTTCAATATCCAGAAAATATAATACATCCGAAAATTTAAATTACAATTTCTATAATTGGGCACATGCTTTTTCACAAATTAATTTTTATGGAATTCTGTAAGTATGTAGTTAATGGAGAGGAAAACAAAGGGTGAATGCTGAATGATTTGGCAAGAATGTAATGTGCATGCTTTTTCAATGCATAATAAGGACGCACACTCATACACAAACCTAGCATATGAATAAGTAAAGATTTTCTTTCAAAATAATAGTAAAAAATATGAAAAAATTCATAACAATAAAGAATGTTATGGAATGCTGACTATAAGCAAAAATTAATATTTTTCTTTGCAAGATCAGGTGAGATGAAAAATGATACGAGTGTTTGAATTCCTCAGCAAGAGTCTTAAAATTGAATAATATAAACATAATAATTAGTTTTTGTTTAAGAAAAATATTTAAAAAAATGTTTTTCTTTCAGTAACATATACTCCGTTTAATAATAATAATAATAATAATAATAATAATCATAATCATAATAATAATAATAATAATAATAATAATAATAATAATATAATAAGGTTCCTTAATTTGAGAGAAAATAGAGGTTGCATTTAGAAAAGTACGTTTATAATTTATAACGCGCTCGTCAGCAAACGAATTAAGATAAACACTCTACAGACGAAACTAGAGACTTTTAAAATATAATTTGTGTACGATGTACGTCGATCGTAAATAATCAATTCTACGTAATCAAAATTCAGATAGAAAATAACCTTTCTTCAACACGTGCACGAAAACCACGTGTTTTCGAGCGTGTGAAGCGAGCTGAAAGTTGCTGTTTCCAGAGCAGTGAAATAAACTGGGAAAAAAACTCCTAACAGGGAAAAAAAACTCCAGCTGGAGGTAAAAAAAACTCGCGACAGTACTGCCTCTGGCGGAGAATCTTGTAATAGCGCTATTCTAACCTCTGGAAACAGCAAATTTCAGCTCGCTTTACACGCTCTCAAACACGTGGTTTCGTGCACTTTTTGAAGAAAATATCGTATGCAAATGGGGATACAGGCGTGTTGTCTCGCGCGACGTATGCAGAATGTATGTAACCCTAGATACATAATATACTATTATTTACGATCGACAAAAATGACCTTTTTCTTTTTTCTTCTTTGAATTAATAGTAAATACACAAACATTCGACTCTCCCAATATCAACGAAATCCAGACCAGACGCTTTCCCAATATCAACGAAATTCCTTTTCTCAAATGGCACACCAATTGCGCATGCGTATTGCACATAAATATTTTTTTAGCATTTTAAATTGCGCGCGAATAGCACCCAATCAGATTTCGGGCGCGCAACTCATGCGCAGTGTATCCAGTGATATTTGAGGTAACTGCAGGTTGATAATGAGAAAGGAATGGGGTCGATATTGGGAGATTCGAGTGTACAATTCACTGATCTCTATATATAACTGGATAGCGGATGGAACACAATTTTTGTGACTACATTGAACGCCATTTTGTTTGGAAATTACTTCTTAGGTTCGGGCACGGTCGTATAAACAGGTCCAGAATCTCCGGTGGTGGC
>CAJFCO010018401.1:0-18347 GCA_904066015.1 Synergus gifuensis | reverse complement strand
ATCGAATCGAAAAAACCGATCCGACGGGAGCACGGATCGAATGTCAGTTTTTCGACATTCGACGGTCGCTCCGATCGAATCGAAAAAACCGATCCGACGGGAGCACGGATCGAATGTCAGTTTTTCGACATTCGACAGACGCTCCAATCGAATCAAAAAAACCGATCCGACGGGAGCACGGATCGAATGTCACTTTTTCGACATTCGAAGAGCATCCAAAATCGAATTGAAGTCGGATCGAATTTTTTTGCACACGTCTAGTTGGAACACCAACTCATGAGTTAGGGTAATGGTTTAGGTTATTGACTTCCGTCCGATAGGTCGTGCGTTCGATTCCTCCCGCATTGTGTGCGAAATTTTATTTGTTATATAAGCGTTAAAATTTACAAATAAAAATTATTTATAAGTATATGCATAATATATCTATGAATAAATCATGTTCTTAATTAATAACATTGGCGCGATAATGGCAGCCGAGGTTCGGCAAAATTTTTGCCGACTCTGGGCCAATGCTGGGCCGTATGTGATTTCGCACTTGGGCTCCGAGATTTTTGCTTTTTATATACTCGTATATGCAGGTTTCTATAAAATGGTTCTCTAGATGAAAAATTTCTTCATAACTTTGATGAACAAATCATTTAAAAATTCCACCTTTGGCATCAGCAGATAATTACAAACACAACAAATACAATATGTAATATAGAAATTTAAGCCTCAAAATAAATGAAAATAAATTGAATGTAAATAAATGAAAATAAATGAATAATTTGAATAAATAATTAAATAAAATAAATGAACCAAAAATAAGGTGTATCGAGAGCTTCAAAGTGAAAATTGTTCAAAGAAGACTCTCCGGCTTGACCCCCCCCCCCCCCCCCCTCCCTCTCCCCCTCTCTCTCTCTCTCTCTCTCTCTCTCTCTCTCTCTCTCTCTCTCTCTCTCTCTCTCTCTCTCTCTCTCTCTCTCTCTACCATCTAATAACGACCTAAATCCAAAAAGTCCAGAAACGAAATTCGTGCCTCAGAAGCAAAATTGAAATCTAAGAAAATTTCGAGGGATTTACTTCTGGCTGCAATATAGACAGAGCACTTTGTTTGCAGAATTTACGAGGTGTATAAGCATGAAAATATATAGGTTCGAGGGCTGCAAAGAACTTTAGTCTCTAATAAAATAGTCACCTCGGGATGATCTAAAGTTCATCTCGTCTCTTATTTTCTCATTTCCCTTCTTACTTTAAAAAATGAGTGCATCAATTTCTAAAGTAACGTGCCAAAATTTAGAGAATAAGCATAGATATTGATTACAATAAGATAAAAGCCTTTGCAACTGCAGCAAAGAACAAGTATAGTAATGCTGATAATACATCATTGATTTGAGATCAGTGCTGAAATTGTATGAGAAGAGAATTGTAGAACTTGGATGGATAAAGAGTAAAAATTCACTTTCGATGAAGCTTCAAGAAAAATGAAGTGTTCAAAGTTTTTCTATACAAAGGAAGGCACAATGCTTAAGCGATATAGATAAGACTAGCTCGGTGGCCTCACGTACCTATTATTCTCAAACTTGTGTCGTGTAGGTGATAAAAAAAAAAGGCGAAAAACAGAAAAGGAGCTGGGAACGTGTGAAAAGAAGGGTAAAAAGATATTCTTCAGAGCCACGATCGATTTATACTAACATCCATCTTCCATGCTTCAAGAATATATATTCTATGCCAGAACCAAGTTAAATAACATATATCACATACTGACATTTTGCCCTGCTGCATAATGAAATCAAGCCCCGAATTAAATTCCATTTAAGGACATGCTCTGCGCTTGGTTGTGAAAAATTTTTTTGGCGCTCACCATGTCCAAACGGAATCATATATCGCTCTCAAAATTTGGAATATAGAAAATGAGACATTAAATTACGTTTGTATATTTAGTTGGAGCCATAATTAAAAAAAAATTAGATCCCTACTTTATCGAGTTGAATTTTTTTCAAAATTTTGACCACAACTAAATATACAAACGCAATTTAATGTCTCATTTCCTGTATTCCAAATTTTGAGAGCGATATATGATTCCGTTTGTACATGGTGAGCGCCAAAAAAAAATTGGTTACGTCGTCACCGTAGAGCATGCTCTTAAGGGAAAATAAACCTTATTAGCCCAGAAAACTAGAATTTTGTAAAAATATAAGTAAATCATGAATAAATAATGATAATTGCATTGAAAATTATTATTTTTGCCTTAAAATGACTTTGAGCGACATCTAAAAAATATGTTTTTTTTTTAATTATGAAACAAATCAAAGGTAATCTTCTCATACTAACATGTGTAAGTTGATGCTCAAAAACTTCTTGATATGTACTCTAATTACATACATCCTCGGAATAATTAAATAAAAGTTTGATTCTCATTTGAAATATTACTAAAGAAAAACAAATTTTTAAAGAAGAAACCGAATTTTCGTGGGGAATAATGAAAATGTAAAAGAAAAATGGAGGTTAGCACAATATTGAGGGAACTAGTTTTTCATATTTCGTATTTAATATACCGCTGTCCGCTATAGATAGAGAGGTATTTTTCAACTGTAGGATTAATATTGTGAAAACAGACTTGATGATAACCGTCGCGCGAGAAATATTAGATGATTTGTTGCAGTTGAAAAAAAAAAAAAACATCGAAATGAGAGGTCCAAAAGTTCAAGGATGTTTAAAATTTAAACATGAATAACCGCTATTAAAACGAAACTTGAAACTTTTCCGTTTCAGGATTTTATTTTCCAATTTTAAAAGCTTTTAAACAGCAACATTTTAATAATTAACAAGCACTTTAATTTATAATTATATTTAATACAAAATTCCATGACTTTCATTACACTTTCCTGGAAACTATTTCATTAGTAACTTCTTACTAATTGAGATTGATAGAGTAATAAGAAGGTTTAAAAAATATATAAATCACTGCAGACAGAAAATAACGAATTGAAAACTTAAATTCAGGCTCTCTTTAAATTTACACTGAACGCATTATCGAATTTCTAGCTCAAGTAGTACTTTCCACTTTTGGAATATAAACTGCACAGAATAATTGTTACAGATACAACGAACAAATATTTATCTTCCCTCTCTATGCACATTTGACTCATACTCGGTGCACTTATATCCCGAAAGGTGCATTCTCGTCTACACCAATGTGTGTCAAGACTGTCAAGTGGTATAAACAGTTTCGACTTGGCAAGCCTCGAGGGAGGCAACATATGTCGATACTTTCGAATATTGAGTGAAAACCTTAAAATGATAGAACAAAACTTAACTCTATCGTGTCACACCATAGTCAGCTAATCTTGAGACTTCGCAAGTCGAAGATCAAGAGAGACAGATATAGGTATGCGTGATGGGAACAAAGAAATAATAAAGATGAAGAGAGAGAGGATCGTGACGACGAGAAGGGATGAATTGAGGAAATGTAAAAGAAATTGAGGGTATGTGAAAGAGAAGAAAGTTATAGATATGAGGAAAAAAGTATTGAAGAGATGAGAAGATATTTCCAGGTCGAAGCCAAGATATCACGATATCAGGCATATTACATACTGCCTTCGGATTATGTTAAGCCAGGAGTTCTTGCGACAAAATTCTTGATTCTGCAACGAGGAATTGATATGTTCAGCTAGTGTTACAAATTCTATTTATGGAAAGAAACTAGAATCGAGATTTTCTTGATAAATAATCATAGCTCGATTCTTTATCGCATTTCTCATTTTCTAGAGTATAACGGACTTTTTTTCCAAAATTTCTCAACTTTCACTTAATTATACACATTTTCTCACCAAACCTCCAAGATGATTAGGTGTAGTCAGTATTACAAACTTACCTGAAACAAACAAAACAACAGTCCATTACAATTAGATTAAAAATATAATAATAGTTTTCCTTAAAATAAAGAGGAAAGTTTTTTTTACAAATAAGTCAAGTGTAAAGTCAAAGATTTTTTTTCTTAGGTCATTACCGAGATTTAAGTAACCATTCTTGTTTGTTAGTGTGAAAAAAATGTATCGCTGCGCCAAGTTCTTTTCCTGCGAGCGTTCACTGCGAGTTAAGGAAGTAGTTTATTCTTTTGTTAAAGTGCACAAACTGAAATAATCAAAATTCTTTTTGCATTCTGGAAAATACTAAGACTCAGTGAAACGTTATCGTTTTAATATCTTGCTAACATTCCATAATTCAGAGAACTGGCGTTAATTTCCAAAGTCGCTTGTAAGCATGAGTCGCAACTCAATCCCTCTTTCCTTATCCAAGCATATATGAAACAATATTATAGTGGCATTAAGTTGCCTTTATATAGAATAAGGGTAGGTATAAATTATGAGGCCTGCACCTAGAAACGCAAATTATTTTAGCGAAATTGAATTAAGGAAGGAGTATGTCTTCTGAAAATTTTGAGACTTTAGAATTTAATTGAATATTGAGTGATCTAGAATTTTATTTTTATTTATATACTATCAGGAATTTACTTGGCGTTTCCCCGGATTTTAAAAGATTTCAAAACAGTTTAAGGATTTTCAAGAGTTTTTACTATAAATCTATCTTGAAATCCTTTTATATTATAATTTTTTATAAATTATGACACTCTTAAAATCACAGGCAACGCTGGGTAAATTTCCCCTAGTAAATAAATCAAAATAATATAGTTTTGGGAAGTTTGGAAACTTTTTTTCGATATTTTTATTCCAATAAATGTAAAAAAAAAAAAAAAAAAATCATCAGGCTAGACGTCTCAAACATCAAGCCAATAAGTGTGTAACTTTTCTAAATTAATTATTTCATCTTTTAAATTCATTATGTATAATAAGCATAAAATATACTTGAACGATAAAAATTAGTAAAGATTTACCATTACAGAAATTATACATTCCAGTAATCTTTATCCAGAATTATGTCAAGGACATTTGTATTTATTCTTGCTGTCATATCATCCCACTCAACTTTCCCTCAAATTATAGTTAAACTCCGCCTTAATTATTATTATCTAACTCTGTCACTCTTCGCTATTTCCACATTAATTCATTCATTTTATCCTCAATTATATGAACAGAAATATGAAATTGAATACACATGTTCCAATAAACTGGAATTTTAATTCATTTTTCTGAAATTAAACAGTGAAATATTATTTAAATAGTCCCTACAAAGAGGATTGTGAAATGAATTCGTAGTTGGGCGGCGTGTATGATCTATGTACCAGAAGTTTTGAACGTTCAAATGAAGGAAATATTTTTTCCTAATTCTATTCCAACCAGAAATATTGTTCTAACTAAAAATAACAATATATTTTACAAGCTTCTTTCATGTAGAATTGTTTTCAATGCAAATGAGTCAATATATATTTTAAAACTGTTTCTACTTTAAAATACAATCAATACATTCATTTGAACATTCAGCATTTCCTAATTGAAAATTCCCCAGGTGGAAAAGTCGGAGTTCTGCCAATTCTTACCACCGGCGCAGTGCAACATCAATTGTACGGGGACAGTAATGCCAGTACTGACTGTTAGTATTGCGCCAAGAGTTGGCACACTACTGGCTTAGTCTTGTTTTAGCATCGGCGCAGCACTGAATGTCAGTATTGCGCCAAGTGTTGGCATACTACTGGCGTAGCATTATTTTAGCACTGACGCAGCACTGGCTGTCAGTGCTGGCAAGTAACCGAATTACGAGTAATGCCAAACATTGGCACAATACTGTCACAATACTGGACCAGTATTGCCCTTTAGAGTTGGCAATTAATTGACGTATTAGTTACACCAAGTGTCGTCACAGTACTGGCACGGCACTAGTCTAGTATTGTCCCTTTATTTTTGTCCATTAATCGGTATATTATATAATATATTATAATATATAAAAAAATTCGAAACAGAATCTATCAGAGCTAGCCCGAGTCGAAATATAAGCCCTACTTTGAAGATCATGAATGTTTTTAACTCCTCTCTCTAAATCTGAATTAGTGAAAAAGAGGTCACTAATTTACTTTAGTCAAAAATGACTAATTGTTAGTCATTTTTGACTAAAACTTTAGTGAAAAGTTGAAAACTTCGAATTGAAATAGTGAAATACAATTAATAATTAGTAAAAATTTTCACTAAAGTAAATTAGTGACCTCTTTTTCACTAATTCGGATTTAGAGAGCTCTTTAGACACTCTTTAATCTCTAAATTTCAAAAATAATTTTTCTATCATCTCTAAACACTTCTTAATCTCTAAATTCCAAATTTAAACTCAAAATTTACTTCTAAATTTAATTCTAAATATTGGATTCAATATTTAATTTATTGGATTTACTGTTAACGCAGATGTGTTTTTTGATTAAATTATCTCGAGATAATTGAACCACCGGATCGTAGAAGAGCATATAAAAATTTTTGCTCCGAGCGCAAACAGACCCTGACAATATAAAAACTACTTTAAAAATAATTTTTGATATTATGCATGCAAAGGAATTACTGGAAATAAATTTTACAACATGAATGTTTCAAAAAAATTTCAAAGGGGGTGAGAAGTCATTGTGCTCAGACTAAAAAATTTTATATTGTCGGATTGAGTATACCCTGCAATAAATGTGGGACCACCATCTTAGGAGCTTAGGGTAATGGTTAGGTAGCTGGACTCGTGTCCCGTAGGTCGTGCGTTCGATTCCCCCCCCAGCGTTGCGTGCGAAATTTTATTTGTTGTATAAGCGTTTAAATTTACAATTAACGATTAGTTATAAGAATATCCATAATATAACTGCGAATAAACCATGTTCTTAATTAATAATTGTTTTTTAAGACATTTTTTTCAATTTTTATTTAACTCAGCTCGAAGTCCTGCGGCAGCACTGGCGCAGATTGACCACCAGGGCTGTCCCAGCACTGAACGAGTACTGGCACTTTGCTGGTGGTCAGTACTGCGGTGGTCTTACCTTTTGGAGTTCTACCATCATTACGCCAATGCTTAAGTCGGGCTTCTGCCAGCACTCTGCCAGCACTCGAAAACTTGCAGCAGTACTGGCGCAGCACTTTGCCGTTTGTAATTTTCCACCTAGGTCACAACGGGTGCAGCAGCAGTACTGGCATATCTCTGGGATAATAACGTTATTCTGTACTGGGCAGTCAGTGTTGGGCCAGCATTAGCGCGACACTGGTATGGTACTGACGTTACACTGAGAAATTACAGTGAAAAAATAAAAAATAAATGTCTTAAAAAACAATAATTAATTAGGAGCATGGTTTATTCGTTGACATATTATGGATATACAATACATATTTATAAATAATCGAAATTTGTTAATTTTAACGCATATAAATGTAACAAATAAAATTTCGCACGTAACGCTGCTGGGGGGAAATTGAACACACGATCTATCAGTCGGAAGTCAATAACCTAAACCGCATTACCCTAACTCATGAAATATGGAGTCTCAACATTTTTTCCATGCTTTTAAGTGATAATCTGAATTCAAGAACTATAATATACATTTATTTGTCCAATAGCAAAAAGCCTTTTTCAATAGTTATTTCATTCTGCAAGGAATAAGGATGAAAAATAAATGCAGAAATATTAGTGAGCGGGTATAGAATCCATTCTTGAGGAAATAATATCGAGATTTTGGGCAATCGTTTACGCGAGGTACAATGAAAAAACGAGTTGGTTGGGACTACTATTAAAGTAGTTGGGTCAACTATTTTAGTTTGTAATATATGACGCTGCTATTTCAATGGTTGGAGCTACTACTTTTATTTGTAAGAGTGGTAGTAGTTGTCCTTACTACTTTTCTTGTTATTGTGACAACTTCGGATGGTAGAAAATCACTGTCAGATTGTTGCACTACCTACTTAAAGTAGTAAGTCTTACTATTAAATTAGTAGTTCTTATAATTAAACTGACTACTTTTACTAGTTTAAATAATAGTCGAATCTAACCTATTTCACCTGGGGAAAGTTTCTTAAATCAGTCAGTTGTTTTTTTGTCTTTTTTTATTTTGTCACGCGACCAATTTTATATCCCTGAAAAGGAAACAAAAGCACATTCAGAAAAAATATATTAGCACACTTCATCAATATTACAGCGAGATTATGTCAACTACGTATCGATACATAAAGACTTCATTTTTATTCACAATTATATAGAAACCTTTATTTATTCAGAATTTATTCACAATTTCACATTTTATTCACATTTACTTCATTTATTTACAATTCACAAACTACGTTCTTCCTTTTAAACTTTGACAGACTATTATTTCACAGAAATGTTAAGAAGAAAATGGCGATGATCGTGAAGTGATGCGATATTTCGGAAAATGTTGGTAACACTTCTCAGTTCTCAGTTCCGCCAACGTCACGAAGGAATAAAAGTAGTAACAGTTACTACTTTTATTTTTTAAATAATATACTGGTGGTAAATATGTGACTACTTTATTTCTTGTGCTTACAATTACTAACTTTACCAATATACATTACTTAGCAACACAAATGATGACATCTTACCCCACCAAACTGGCTAGTTAGTTTTACCAACCAAGTAGTTATCACATCTAATACCATCTCTACTAATAAAAAGTTAGTTGTCGCAACCAACTCGTTTTTTCAGTGTAGTGATAGGGAATGGCGAGGGATTCAAAGTGTACCTTCGTCGCCAGAAGTTGAGGAGTCCTCGGGCTCTGGAGAAGACCCCGGGGATTCCCATCCGTATATTCGTTCCTGTTTTCCGCTATCGAAAATTCCTCCGTCATCATCGGAAAGTCCTTTGTCTGGAGAAATGGATCTTCCATGGTCCCTAGATTCACCTGATGTGCAGGAGTATGGCGATCTTCTGCCGTCGAGACTTGGCGATCTTCTACTGAAGTCCGTTGGCATTGCTGGTCGTTTTCTAGAAAACACGTTTCCGCGAAATTCAAAGCCTCTGGATCGAGCGATTAATACCGCGGGAAAAGAATCAAAAGTTTCACTCTGAAAATAATGAGTTCGGTGCTCGACTAGAACTTTCGATCCGGGGTTAATAATAAAATAAAATAACTGAAAAATATTTTAAGAAAATAATACTCTTCTCCTTTAAGGACACATTATAAAGATTGCAAATATAAATTAAACAAATATTTTATTTTTAGCGATAAACACACCCACCTCCCGAAAATGCACTTTTACTAAAAAAAATTTGCGGGTCTGGGACGATCCACGATGAACAAATCGGGTTAAAAATTGTTGGAATTTTAATTTTAAAGACAAATATACTTTTGTAGAACATTTGAAGGCGCAAATTATAAGCTACGGAAAACTTCCATCAGTGACAAAGTTGTTCATTAAGATTCAAAGAAGTTTTCTGGAAAGTTTTTGCTCAATTGGATTGATGGTTAGAAAATTATTGTGAATGTTTTAAAATCCAAGCGGCAATTTTGACGTTGCCTTAAATAACACATTATGTCTCCTTGCTGGCTACGAACGCGTTGCAGCTGACGATATGTATTGTTTATTTGTTTATTTATTTTTATTTTCTTTTAATTTTATTTTGCTTCTTCAAATTACAAACTTTTTAATTATAATTTTAAAATTATAAATACATATTTGTAGAAAATTAAATAGTTAAGTAATAAAATACAGGGTGTCCCACCACCTATCCAACTACCGGTCATATGTGATAGAGCACAAAAAAAGAAACAGAAAAGTCCTCTGGCAAATTTTGATCTGGGCCTTAATTTGGGCACAGTAAAGCTTCAAATTTGGGCATAATGAACCAATCAGGAGCAAGATTTAGCGACCACTTGTTTGCCACCAACACGCAGTCTATCTCAACACTTGACACACAAACAAATGGTTGCTAAATCTCTCTCCTGATTGGTTCATTATGCCCAAATTTGAAGCTTTACTGTGCCCAAATTAAGGCCAAGATCAAAATTTGCCAGAGGACTTTTCTGTTTCTTTTCTTGTACCTCTATCACATATTTTCTCTAAGTAAGTGGAGCGTTTATTAGTGATGTAGTTTACTAGATGCGCCTTGTGAGGTTTTTGCCAGTTTTCTAGATCTGCAGAATTACAATAGAACCAGGGAAAACTGACCAGATCTTCATCAAAACCCCATAAAAATTTCTGCACGAGAAGTAACAAAATAATGATTAAATGAGGAACGAATTTTTCGCGCAATGGCTTTGAATTTTGTGGATAAACGTACTCCCTAAACTCGACAGAGGAGGATTGTCTTCGAGTGGTGAAGTCTCTGATCTCAGTGGATCGTCTACAAGATGTTCCGGCGTCCTTGACCTCGACGACGGGGTCACGAACATTTGCCAATTCAGTGTTGGCAGTAGTCTTTGCTTCCTTGGCTGGTGATTGCGGCGGAGACGTTGGTGGTGATGGTGAGGGACTTCCGGTTCGACCAGAACTGTAGCAGACAGCTGCCTTTCGGAGAGTCTCCCTGCACAGTTCGGAGAACATGCTTCTTCCCCCATGGCCCTTTTCGGACCGGCCTCCTTCTTCCACCAGTTACTTTCTTCCACCGGCTAACCACCCACCGATCATATTATTCTTTATCTTTTTACACCATCACGTCATATCTCAGCCTCAAGATCCTCTTCTACTCTGCTGATCCGGCGCTATGTTATATTATCGATTTTTTGCATTATATCTCTCATCAAAGGACACTCATTTCGCTTCTCTTTAGCACTAAAGCTTTGATTTACATTAATCACGAGTACATTCACAAAGTCCGATAGTTTTAGAATTTTTTAATTTGGGACAATGAGGTAGTAAAAGGTCCACTCTGCAATGCATAGTTTATTTTTTGAGAATTATTATTTTAGAGAATAGCTGTCAATAAAAACATGTAGCTCGCTGCCAATTGTTTGAACTTTTACGATTTTTGTGTCTTGGGTGTATGTTTGTTTTACACCAGTCAAAATAGTTAGCAAACTTATGTATTACGAATTTCCTTGAATAACCATAGTTCAATAAAGTTCCAATAATAAGTTTCAAAATATTTTTAAAGACGTGCGAAATCTGTCCTCTGCACTTTTAGAACAAACATAATATTATTCATTTATTTATGTTAATCACAAATTTAACTTTCACACAAAAAGTATATAAAGTAGATATTGCCATAATTTCCAATTCATCTAAATGAGAAACGATCAATGAAGTATCTCGAAATAATTCGTTTGAGCATCACAGAAAATATACATATATGTATATTCAAAATCTAATTCAAGTGAACAAAATTGTTTGGTTGAAATGAAACGCGCACATGGTTGAATGAGTTTAATCGAACCGATCAAATGTTGAATTAGACCAATAGATGATGACCAAAAGTGGAGGCAATCAGATATATAGGTTTAATTTGTCTCGAATGGATTGAAATGAGATTCGCGCCTACTCAAGGAAAAGTGCTTAAGCTTCTATTTCCTCTTCCTTGAGTCATCACAACACGAGACAGATATTTCCGCTTCGATAAAGCTGATGCCAAAGAGAAGAGAATTCCAGACAATGAGGTCAATTTACGTTATTGAATTTAATCGTAAATTACACCCGTAGTATTTTTGGTAACTACATTGACAAGCAAAATGTTTGCGGAAAAGCTACGAAAACGGAAGAGCACGTCCTCATGGCGTGGCACGTCATCCCGGAAGGGGACATACGCGACGCCGACGCAACGTCTGGTCGAACTCTCGAGGACGAAGTACTGAACTTGTCGGTTTCCAAGCGATAACTGAGCGGAGGAACACCAAGAACGAGCGAGAGAGTAAGAGAGAGAAAGAGGAGAGAAGCGCGTGCAGGAAGGAGAGACGCCTCCGCGTACGAGAGTAGCCACCCCCAGGTTCGTACCACATACTGGTCCAAAAACCAGGGTGTCTACTAAATTTTATCCATGAAATTTTTCCCGAACAATTTCAAAAATAAATCAACTGGTATTTTTAAACTAAACAAGATATTTTATTACGGCTTTTTCTATCATGTTATATATATATATATATATACAAGATTAGGCGCGCGCTTGAGCGCGCGTGTTTCGTTTATAGAAAGTGAAATGAAAATTTAAATCCTCGCGCCAAGTCGAGAATACTCACGACTTGACGCTCACTTCATGCGTAACCAGTGTTTATGCAGGAAATGCATTTAAAAGTAACGCTATGAAGTTAGCCGAAATTCATGTCCTTTTTATAATAGGATAATATATATATATTGAAATTATTGAAAAATGGTTGAAATCGGATTTTGTCTATTGTGTTGTCTCGATGGTATGTTAGCATTTCTAATATGTAGTAGCTTTTTTCAACTCTTCCACACTTCGTGGATTATCTGCGTAACATCTATCTTTAATATAGCCCCAAAAATAGTAATCAACAAGATTTAAGTCAGGTGAATTGCAATATTACAATATATTTTTTTAAAAAATATATTTTTAAATTTTTAAATAATTTTTGAAAGTTTCAATTGTAGGCAAAAAAAAGTAACGCAAGTTGAGTTGCAAAGAATAACTGTGGTTGTGTCACATAATAGTTGTGGTTGTGGTTATCACAATCGTGATAGTGGAAACCATAAATTGCAGTTGTACCGTATTTTACTATTTCTGTGGTTGTCACACCCATACAGTTTTTTCCGTGTAAAATTATAATATAATGTAGAAATCCGACAGATATAAAATAAGTACTGTGTCCAATCTTATTCAGTCTCATTTACTGAAATAAAATGATGAAATGCATTTCCCGCATCAAAAATAAAATCAACAACAATTACTGAATTTCCATAAATTCCCGCAAAGCAGCACAGACACACCCTGAAATAAACAGATTCAAAAACTATCAAACAAAACAGAAATCAAACTGATTCGTTTTAGTCCTAAGTATACTGACAATTAATTTAGTATAATACTACTATTTTTTTTATATTGAAACACTCGGAAAACAATTTATGTATAACTAGTGCCACTGACGGCCGCTTCGCGGCTGTCGTCGCAGTACTTGCCTTTCTATGTTCTTTTCTGCATTCAATGCCTATGTTTTCTCAATACATGTGCCTTTCTATGTTTCTTTTCTATATTCAATGCTCTTAACTCGAAGTTCGATATTCGATTCTTTCCAATTCGAGATTTTTCATGGGTGCTTTTTTTACTATAGGATCATGGAGTATAGACATAAGGAGACCAAACTCTAATGCATGTACTTCACAAAAAACGTGCACTTTTCTGTTGCCAGAAGTTCGTACATATACATGTACAAAATCACACTTACATATAGTACAGAACTTCCCGAGTGCAGCGTGCCATTCACACTTTTAAAAAAATATGGCTGCCATTAATGTTTTTGTTTTGACAGGCCAGTTCAAACTGCGATTTTTAAACTAATATGGATGAGGTAAGTAATATATTTACAATTAAAAATATATTGGACTGTGTTCATAAATATTCTGCGTGTGACAGGTTTGAGGTTTCCTCCTGCGGTTATACGTGTGTAATGTCAGCTGGTAATGTTTACAACGGCAGCCATATTTTTTTTAAAGTGCGAATGACACGCCTCACTCGGGAAGTTCTGTATTATATGTACGTGTGACTTTGTACATGTGTATGTGTGAACTTCTGGCAACAGAAAAGTGCGTGTTTTTGAATGCACTAGTTTGGTCTCCTTATGTCTATTCTCCATGTATAGGATAATGGAAATTATAAAAATAATTTATAAGAATAAACCACATTTACAAAAACTGTATTTCTGACATTGTATGTATTTTTTTTCTCATGAAAAATGTTTTCCTGAATTGGGTAAACAAATTGGATTCCCTTTACTTGAAAAAGTACTCTACGACGTCCTACCGACATGAGTGCTTCTACTTGAAGGAAGTGAAAAAGGTGCGTTTCCGCAAGACAACCACCATTATTCGAACATAAGTTGAGAGAGTGAGAGAGAGAGAGAGAGAGACATGGCATTTAGCATGTCTTCAAGATGACGCTCTCAAGCTATCCCGAAATATCTTTTGTGACTGCAAATAAAGTACAGCATATTGTGGAAGGTCTGGAATTAATTACACTATTTATTTAATAATAGTATTTTCATAGCTCGTCTGTCAAAATAAGTTCGATTTTCGGCGTCTCCGAAGAGTCGCGAAAATAGCCGATTTCTGAGGTCATTTCGGTGAAATTTGTTTTTGGCTTCTTTTGGTGCGTTCAGCCTCATCATTTTGTCTCACTTACGGAACAATTAAGAGACCAAAGTAATCGATCAGCTGGAGTGTATAAAGTAACCCAAGCACCAAATTAGGAAATTATTTTCTCTTCATGAAAAAGAAATGTGTATTCCAGATTTAAAAAAAAAATTTCGAGTTTTAATAAAAAAAAAAAAATTAATAAATAAAAATTAAGAAGCTCTAAACATATTGTCTTTTACAAACTTTTTTTATTACACATTCTTTGTAAAGAGGCAACCATCACGGCTCTACCATAAAAACTACAATTAACAATACTCTGCCAGTATATTTGAAGCAGAAATTAAAATTCAAACTTGAAATTCCGCGAGAACCCTAAATTCCTTATCCCCCTGTCACCCTCATAAATTTGCAGTCTAGGGTGCATTTTCTTGGTAACCGATCCTGTCTACCCCCTTCCTTATATTCTTTAGGATTCTCCCGAGTGTTGGGGGATCCATCGGGCTAAAGTAAGCGTACAGAGTAGTACCCTAACTCTACGTGCAAGGTTGCCACCCACCTTCCCCTGGACGTAGCGCTGTTGTAGCATCGATCAGTTGCGCACCATCGCAACCAACACAAACACCATTACCATCACCAATTCACCGTTCATCCAACCCCTAAATACTTCAACTTTGCGGTAGAAAGGTAAAATGTATTCCACCATTTAGATAAAAAGTTCTTAATCCTCCGCACGATTTTATATCATCAAGTTAACCCTCTCAATTCCCTTTAACATCAAGCTAAAGGAGAAGAGAATTACCAATGCTGGTTAGAGTTCGGAGAAACGTGACCTTGATGAAAGGCAGAACCGATCTCTCTTCTTTCCTCTTTTCCTCCTCTCCTCACTATTCTGCTCTCTTTATCACTATCTTTCTTCTTATTCGCGGCACCGGCAGAGTCGATATAGTCTCCACTACGTTTCTCAAATTGTACAGAGTACACATATATATATATATGTGTTGCGACGGAACTCGCGATTCTTCCAACCCCAACTCGTTTCCGGGTGACCTTGAGGGAGGGTGGGCGCTACTCGTAGACTTTATCGTCCAGACATGAAAGAATTTCTAGAGTAGTCGATACTACGTACTAGTACACAATACTACTGCAGTTCGGGTAAACAGAAAAAAAGAGTAAAGGTATCTATAAATATTCAGATGTCACTTGACTTTATTCAACTTTTAACATTACATTTTTTTCAAACTTGACTGATTTCACTGAAAAATATATTTCTAATAAAGAAATGTGAAAGAGTAGAAATCAAATATAACTAGTATACATAAAAATTGGATTTGCAAATAAATATGGAAAAATGTAAAAGGGACGTGATTGCAGAATGCGCACAACCTGATCTATCAATATCTACATACCTTTTTAATAATATTGTCAGTTATTTCGTGATGAATGAGAGTAGCAGGAAAGTTTGGTGGAATCAATCAAACTAGCCCCTCAGACATTCATAATAAAACTTACAATATCACTTTTCGGGATGTATATAAAGCATTAGAGAATCTGGTGAACTAGAAAAGTTTAGTGAATCTTCGCTATTGTGAAAGAAGACCCTAAAAATACTTTCGAAGATGAAAAATGCTCGTATGATCTTAGCTCAACCCTCAGTTATACAAAAATCTAATACAGAAATAAGAGGTATGAAAAAATCTGCATCAGGAAATTCTTAATTAAGAGGCGACACACAAGACATTTCTTCCACAATGGAATATGTAACAGCCAAGAATGAAGAAGACTGATTTCATCAAGAAATCAATAACCCCCTGATTAAAACAGCAATGGGAACATTCTTTTCTTCTTTCCTGTAGCAAAATAAAAGAACCTTATAGCTTTCGAATTAATCTGATCAATATCATCTCTAATAAGCCAAATAAATTCTTTTCCAACAATCTTATCACTACTCTTATCATGAAGAAATAAATAATAATCCGAAAGCGGATATCGCGAGTGGTACTTTGCTGCAGAGTTTGTACACAGCAGAACTGCGGAAATTAACCTCGAGAGGAAAAGACCATTACCGATGAAGAAGAATAGGGTATAGAAATAGGAAGTTTTTGATTTTAAATAAAAAATTACCGCAAATTATAAATAGAGAAATCAACTTTAGATAAATATTGTAAAAGTTAATAAAAACTCTTATCCTTAGCAAATTTCTGAATATTTATCTTCGCCTATCTTACAAGAAAATGAGATTATTATTCTTGTTAGAGCAATCTACTCTCCTAGATATTTTTCTTCCAATTTAATATCTGTAATTCTAGCTATAATAACTTTTTATAAATTATTTCCTACTTCTTTATTTGTTTACTTTTTTCTGGTTTAATATTACTTTTTTATCAAGTTTTTCATTATTTCATTCTATAGTTTACACTTTATTTTCTCCTGCTCATCTCTTTCATTTAAACATTATTCACTCGACTTTGATTTGTATAAATAGCTCTCATAATGCATATCTGGTTCCTCTTTTAATATTTCTCGTCGACGTTCCCTCATCCTTTTCTCATATTTTTTTAAATGTCTTTCTGCCTCACATAAATATTTAAAAGTCACTATACTTAAAAAATTTTCGTATTATACATAATATTGATTAATATTTTGCATATACTTCTCGAATTATCTCAACATCTCAACATACCTTTCTTGAAACCGTTAAACGCGAATGATTTGGAATGTTGATCTTCATTATGGGACAGGAAAATTCGACATTATACATATATGATAAGTCTAAACTTGAAAGTATGGCAATGAAAAGGGATGGCAAACGATAATCTGTAGCAGTTTGAGTACCGCACGATATCGTAATTGAATTCCTTGATATAACCGCCTCCTCCATCATGGATAATAAAATGGACAAAGCTTAAAAGGATTCCTAGTTCTTGATCGTTTTTAAACTTCATAAAAGCTTCATATATGTACAATATGTAATCTGCTTCCTGATTTAAATTGTCCATTCCATCATCCTTCATCATTTCTTCTTCTCACTGATTCCCATCAGCCGCCATTGTAAGATAAGGAGATCCCGATCTCCTTCGTACGAGAGAGAGATTAGATTTTGCGTGACGTACAAAATCTGCAACGTCACAAATGTATATATAAAATATTTACATTGTACAATATAAATAGTAAAGTGTGTGTACATCTTGTGGGGATCATTATTAGAACGAGGAATAATAATTTCATTAACACGTAATTAAAAAGAGGTTAGCACTAGAATTTGGCAATCGCATTACCGCGTTACTTTGAAGAGGACAGAAAGTCTTGAATTACGGGATTTTCTCCACCACAATTGCGGTCTTTCGTTATTTCACCATTCTTCCCATTTCGGTTACAATTAGCAATAATGCTTAATGACGGAGTGATATACTGCTTTTCTAGACAGCAATTTCTTTCAATGTAACGAGGGGCAAGCCCTTTTGTCTCTCAACGTCCTTTCTCTTACTCGGAAAAATGCAGGTTGTTAAGACTGGAATTAATATCTACTTTCTTTAAATTGTCTGGGAATTATTCCTGTTTTTTTTGTCAACAATCACATCAATTAAGCTCAATTAACTTCTTTGACGAATAAAAGACTTCAATTTTTAAATCCGAACTTTGCTCACTTGCAATTTTATAAATTGGATTTGAAGAAATAATATATATTCACCATTACTGAAACTTCAGTATATTTTACCACGGATTATGAAATAAAATAGAACTCTGATATTTGAAGGTGCAGTTCAATTATTATAACTGAGAAGAGGGCTCTGCAGTTTGTTCTACTTTTGCCCTTTCACCCTAAGAAATCCATTAGACATACCACCCACGATACATCAATATCAGTTCCTTGCTTTTTTGTACTTTCTCGAAAACTCGAAAACTTTATAGTCCTATACAAAGTAGTGATAAGTCCGTTTCAAGTCCTGTTTTTTCCCTTTAGACATTTGGAAGCGAACCAATACATTTTCTTGCCAATGTATTAATAAAGAGACATACAAAGTTAGAGAGTTTATAGTTCCTCGTATTATTAAAATCTTTTTCTATTTTATTCAAGATGTTTATAATCTAAACTAATAATAGAAAAAATTTGCAAGATAATCCAGTTTGCAACCTACAGCATTTGAATATTTTTACATTCTCATCAGAGAAGGTATTAGATTTGTGTAAAATTTGACCCCCCCC
>CAJFCO010018400.1:200863-211539 GCA_904066015.1 Synergus gifuensis | reverse complement strand
CAACGCTCGGCCCCATGTTGCTATTCGGGTTAAGAACTATTTGGAAAACAGTGGATGGGAAGTTTTACCCCACCCGCCTTATAGCCCAGACCTTGCCCCTTCTGACTACCATTTGTTCCGGTCGATGCAGAAAGCCCTCACCGGACTACGGTTCACCTCAGAACAGGGTATCAAAAATTGGCTTGATTCATTCTTGGCCGCCAAGCCGGCGCAGTTCTTTTGGGATGGAATCCACAAATTCATATACTTTTAATAATACTATTGTACATTTTTTTCTTAAATAAACGTTCAAATTTTCAAAAAAACCGCACGAATTAAGTTATAGACCCAATAAAGCTTAAGTTTTTATCTTCCGATGCTGTAAAATTCAACTTTCCGTTTTTTGTTGTTTTCGAGAAATTAAATAAAGAGAATTGCCCGGAGCGAGAGGCCCAGGCTGACTCGAGCGTTTTTCGATTTTGTGCTTGGTAGACCCTATTTCGAAGGTGCTAAACTCCTTTCCTATGGAATATACAAAATTTTGTCCTATATGTTTTTAACAGACTTTTTCCTGGTCTATCGAATAGGACGAGAGGCCCAGCAGTTTCGAGCGCCGTTCGCGCGGCGCTTTACGAAAACAACAAAAAACGGCAAGTTGAATTTTACAGGATCAAAAGATAAAGATTTAAGCTGTATTTTGAGACCAAAAAAATGCCGTTTTTCTAAAAAAGTCAAAAATATTTTGTTTTTTGAAAAAACCGGTCAAATTTAAAATTTTTTTAAAAACAGTTATAATCATTCGATAGACCAGGAAAAAATCTATCAAAAGTATATGGGACAAAATTTTGTATATTCCATAGGAAAGGAGCTTAGTACTTTCGAAATAGCACGAAACTGCACAAAATAGAAAAAATTCGAAAAATTTCCCCTCCCCTATCTCGGTCAATTTTTATCCAATCGAAAAAATATTTTTCCTTTAAAGTTATACCTAGTAGGACTATACTTTACTCAAGTTTGAGTTCGATCAGACAAAGTCAAATTCGGAGGGTGGTACACTTGAGGAATAGTAATGACCCTTTTATGCCTGAAAAAAATATTTATTAAGAAAATATTATTTTAAAAAATCAGAATAAAAATCAAAAAATATATGGTATATGGTATATGGTCACATGCACTCAATTCTTTAGTAATTTAGATCAACTTACACACAAAGTCTCCAATCCTTCCTGCCACGTCTTTCAAATCCACTGTAGAGAAAAGTCTCGCTTGGGGTACTTCTTCAGGCATTGGTCCCAGGATCTCGATAGTTGTGTTGGATTGAATGGAAATTTCAATCTTCATCAGATCTTCGTTTGCATGGTAGAATGCTGGATTGGCCAAAACAATTCGACCTCTTGAAATTTTAATAATCTGGAATTAAAAAGTAAAAAAAAAACGGGTGTTTTCATCTGCAAGTACATATATGTGTATAATTTTGAAGAAATGAGTTTAATTTTATTATGATTAATATATAATATTTAACACTTTTATTACCTGCTTGAACACTTTTCCTTCAAATTCTGTAGACCGAGGTGGCCAAAATAAGATTCTAATGCTGCGACCACTAAGGTTACTCAGGATACACTTAAATGGCATTTTTACCGACTTTATAGCGTCAGGTCGTATTTTCTGTGGATCCAGACGAACTACGGCACCTGTAATTACGCTGCAAGAATGAAAAATAATTATTTAAATTATAACATAGAATATTTTAAAAAATTTGTAAGAACATCAGAGAACAATTAAAATGTTAAGGTTCTTACTCAGCAATTAAAAGTGCGCTAATCTTAATTATTTTTCTTTAATCTAATGTCCATTATTTTTTAGAAAAAATTATTTACTCACACAGTGTTGTCGTCTACTTGAAAAGAATCGAACTCCTTATTACACGTAAACGCCGATTCCAGCCTGGATGTTGACGAATTCATGCTGGAGGTTGATGATTTTACAGCAACACTGCAAATTCCAGGAATTTCTGTTATGCTAGACAATTGCTCTCAATCCAACTTTGTGACTGAGAGAATGGTTCGTCTCTTACATCTACATAAGAAACCTGAGGACATTCTGGTCCATGGTTTAAGCTCAATGTCAATGGAAATTAAGAGCTCAGAAACTGCTCGCATCCGATCGCGTTTCAATCGCTTTGAACGATTATTAACATTTTTAATCGTTCCAGAGGTTTGAAATCCTCTACCTTTTATATCTATTAATCGGAAGTCCATTCAAATTCCCGAGGGCATAAGCCTAGCAGACCCTGAATTTTATAAACCAGCAAGGATTGTTGCCCTGCTGGGAGTCAATTCATTTTACAAACTTCTATGTACAGGTCAATTAAAAATAAAGGGTCACGATGCAATACTACAGAAAACCCACTTAGGGTGGATTATCGCGGGTGAAATCCATTCAAAACACCCCAGAATATCTCAAACAACATGTAATTCCTTACATATCGGGAATCGAGCTGAATCTGATGATCTCACAAGGTTTTGGGACATTGAACAAGTTCCCATTAAAAAGCATCTTTCACCTGAAGAGCAGATTTGAGAAAGACATTTTTCTGAAAATGTAACACGTGATAGCACCGGTTGCTATGTTGTAAGATTACCATTTAATGAAAAAAAATCTGCACTCAGTGATTCATATAAGATGGCCTTGCGAAGATTCCACGCATTGGAAGACAAATTTGAAAAATGTCCTGCAACAAAGGGCAGCTATTTAAAATTTATGCAAGAATCACGAAGTAACATAAAGAGTAGGAACTAGCGCTCCTTGCGTGAAAAGCTTGTAAACATGAATTTTCTCTACTTTTTGTCATCTGCTGTGTTAAAATCAAAATTAAAAAAAAAATATATGACATTTATTTTTTCGGATTTAGAAACGAATTGGGGGGATCGAGACTCTGTAGCATCAAAAAAATTTTTGCCATGCATTTTTGGGCCACCCTATTGCTCAACTTGCTCAAGATGAAGGTAAATCTCATCCCATTGCTGCCGCGGTTTTATCTCGCGACCTTTACGTGGATGACCTTGCGTCGGGTGCAGCCACTTTCGAGGAGGCATCCCGTCTTCGCGATGACTTAATTCAATTAGCAAAAAAGGGCGGGCTTACTCTACGTAAATGGGCATCAAACAATTCTAAATTAATTAGCGATCTGTCCGAACAATAAACGACAGAACTTATGTCTCTCGATTCATCCGATACACCCTGGATCTGATGGCATCGTCAGAGTAGTCACTGTAAAGACTGCTACAGGTGTCTACAAGTGATGTGTCAAAAGTCTATGTCCACTTCCTTTTGAAGTAACTAATATCAACACAGCCTAAAAACATTCATGTATTCAATATTTTTAGTGCAATTAGCTATTAAACTATATTAGTTCAAAGGGGCTAGCATGTTACGTTGTAACTCGAGAAATTTTTAAGGCTTACTTTGTAGATACTAAAATATGCAAATGTTCTATAAATCTTAAACTATTAGAATTTATGAATCTGAAATCAGGTATTGTCCATGCACGTTTCAGCATTTAAGGGATTAAGTTGTAAAAACCTCTAATTTGGAGTGAACATACTTGTGCATCTTTCGACCTAGATTGCATTTATTACTTATGCTACTTATCCGCTCCGCCAAAACTTTCAATGCAATTTATAACGTTTGAAACACGGAAAAAAATTTGGTACAGTTGTTGCACTACCTCTAGTGCTATTGCGGCACTATTTTATGTTAGCAGCTCTAGGTACTCTTTCGTGGAGTAACTTCTGTCTCTCTAGCAGAAGGAGCGCTGCGCAACTACACCAAAAAGGGGTAGTTGCTGACCCACAGAGGGACCGCAGCACGCCCAAATGAAAGTCGCGCAACTCTCCTCCGTTTAACACAGCAACTCTACTAGTAGGGGCAGCATTGTTTCAGCTATGTATATGTCTTGAGAGGAGTTATTTACCGTCTGAGATGTGCCAGTCACATACATCTTTATAATTTTAATCATTCTCCAACAATGTAGACAATATAAACCACTTAAATTGTGTAAAGCTTACACCTTTCTACATTTGTTATGAAAAGACACATGAGCTGTCAAAATACGTGTACGCAGCCATAAGGGTTAGCGGTAGTTCCACTTCCACAGTCCTTCTGCTGGATTCTAGCTCTCTTTTCACCCATCAGGGAGCAGCAGCTCTCGGAGTAACTCAAGTTACGTAACTGCGACTGCGCGCTCAGACGAACAGCTCCAAGAACACTCAGTTCCGTGCTGGCTGTTCCCGTGTAAACTTACGTTCTTTTTTTTGTGTTTTGAGAGAAAATTATAGTGTTTGTAGAGAGACAGTTTTGTTACTTTCATTGCCAAAGAGATTGCTTCAATTCTCGTATCCGGGTTCACGGAAAGTAAGATAGGCGTCCGCAAACTATGTTTTTCTCCCAGTTGAGCTTTTAGTGTAAAAATTTCGAGATTTAGAGTTATATAACACTCAGCCAACGCCCATATGATGGCATTGCATAGTTTGGCAGACGAGTATTAAAGCTATTAGTTTTCCTTAAGTATGTTTTTGAGCATTTCATTTAAAAATTATATTTTGTCGATACAAATTCTGAATGATAATTAGTGAGACGTTCAATTCAGAACTCAGAATAATTCGAGAACTCTGATTACAGAGTAGATTTAGAGATTTTGTTTTTCTAGTAATTTAAATGAAAAAGCTTCGAGCTTCTGGAATTGAAATCTTTATTCGATTTGATGTAACGTTAGATTCGACTAGAATGATTACGTCACTTGGATATAATTAGATCCAAGGTTATAAACCATTGTGAGGACAATGTATCATATCGTATATAGCGATTATTCTGATTTCCGTCACTTTCAAACTAAGGAATAATCAAATTGTAATAACCTTTCTTTTTTTTTGCTTCTCATCTCATCCATCAAACTCAAACACTGTACACTATCTCACCTCATATCTCTTTATAATAAATTCTGGTTTTTCTCTTTTAATAATTTACCATGTTGAGTTTGATTTGCTTCTGCGCCCCCACGAAATCCCTCTCCATCTGAGCTAGATTGAAAGGTTAAAGTTTGTTTAACAGTTAAAGTCGAAGTTAAGATTTCGAGAATACAGATTTTGGCGGTATCAAGAGATACCTGGTTCCCTAACTGGATTTAAAAAATTTTGTGCCTATTTAGAAAATTTTGTTGGGTGTTAGATTTTGGCGGCACTCAGAGGCCGAAAGTCCCTATAGGTTGAGACTGTCGTTATAAAAATCATTAAATATTTCTTTATGAAATAAATTTTGATAAATTTCTTTTATAATAATTTGCAATTAATTTTCTACAATTACAATTATTTTAGAATTAAAATAAAATTGTAAAAAATTAATTTTGTAAAGTTGAGATAAGTATGCATGAGGTCAATTAAGTTAATAACTTTTCGGCTTTTTATCGTAACAGAATCCTCAAAATTGTTATTACATAATCAAAAAAGCATGAAAATGAATAAGGTATCCAAGAAAACACCATTCAGCCAAATATTTTTCTATTAATACGTAAATAATAAAATTGTAATTCAAATTTTCCCGCCTAAAGATAATAGCATGTAAATGAAAGTAATTATTAGAGATGTTAATACAGTAAAAACGTTGAATAATTAAATAAATTAAAAATAATTATCATTTACTATAATTATAACTTTACAAAATTTAAAATCAGTTCAAAAATAAAACATAAATAATGAAAAACGTAACCACATGGCATTAACCTAACCTCAAATTCTCATAAAATATATTCAATATATTTTAACTATATGAACCTAAAGTTCATTAAAATATATTTCCCGTAGAATTGAATAACCTAAAGTATTCATAAAAAGAACCTGAAAAACATAATCATCAAATAATTCAAGTCTTCCTAATATTTGATTACATGTACACTAGCAGAAGACTTTCTTTTAATTGTCAACGCGTGAATTTCTGAAAAACAGAAAATCAGCTCGAAACTCATATAATAGCCAAATAGCCACAGAAATGCCAGAAATAGCCTCGTCAAATCGGGCGAGTTCGGCTAGTACTTCGTGCATTTTCGGGCAATGTACGCAGCGTGAAGCATGGACTTTTCACCGACACGCTGCGTTTGAATGTATTGCTCCCACGAGGAAGTGTGGTGGGGGCCGAAAAATCCCACGATCTGGGAACACTGATTCGTGGATCGCCTCAAAAGGGTAGGGATCGATTTCACCAAAACATGATTACTTCAAAGCAGGATTTGTCCAACCAACGTTAATTTCAGAGCGTACGAATTTGAAAATGAAATGAAGATTAAACAGAGTGTCAAACGGTTATATAAAATCGCACTTTAAAAAAAATATGGTTGTCGTTGTAAACATTAATAGTTGACATTACACACGTATAACCGCAAGAGGAAACTTGTCACACGCAGAATATTTATGAACACAGTCCAATATATTCTTAATTGTAAATATATTACTTACCTCATCCATAGTAGTTTAAAAATCGCAGTTTGAAGTGGCCTGTCAAAACAAAAACATTAATGGCAGCCATATTTTTTTTAAAGTGCGAATGGCACGCTGCACTCGGGAAGTTCTGTACTATATGTAAGTGTGATTTTGTACATGTATGTGTACGAACTTCTGACAACAGAAAAGTGCACGTTTTTCGTGAAGTACATGCATTACAGTTTGGTCTCCTTATGTCTATACTCCATGTATAAAATCATCCAAAGCCAATAAATGGAAGCAGCTTTCTTTTTTATAATGATGAATAGGTGGCGCAACGAATATATTCCTTGTACGATGACAAAAGTAAACAGAGAAAAGAGAATATTTTATTTAAGTTATTATTTTTAAAAATATTATTCAAAATTAAATAATTTTAAGTGAAAATCATCAAGTATTGATAAAGGTTAACTAATTTGAGCTTCTTCAGGTTATGTTTGAGTTTTCTCTAGGCAAATGGATATTTTCAAGTAAAAATCATCAAATATTGATAAAGGCTAACTAGTTTGGGCTTTTTTAGGTTATGTTTCAGTTTTGTCAACAGAAATTGACATTTTCAAATAAAAATCATCAAATATTGATCAAGGCCAACTAATTTGAGCTTTTTTAGGTTATGTTTGGGTTTTCTCTATTAGGGAAATGGATATTTTCAAGTAAAAATCATCAAATATTGATAACGGCTAACTAGTTTGGGCTTTTTTAGGTTATGTTTCAGCTTTCTCAACAAAAATTGACATTTTCAAACAAAAATCATAAAATATTGATGAAGGCCAACTAATTTGATGTTTTTTAGGTTATGTTTGAGTTTTCTCTGGGCAAATGGATATTTTCAAGAAAAAATCACCAAATACTGATAAAGGCTAACTAGTTTGGTCTTTTTAGGTTATGTTTCAGTTTTTTCAACAGAAATTGAGATTTTTAAATAAAAATCATCAAGTATTGATGAAGGCCAACTAATTTGAGCTTTTTTAGGTTATGTTTAGGTTTTCTCTATGCAAATAGAAATTTTCAAGTAAAAATCGTCAAATGTTGATAAAGGCTAACTAGTTTAGGCTTTCTTAGGTTATGTTTCAGCTTTCTCAACAAAAATTGACATTTTCAAATAAAAATGATCAAGTATTGATGAAGGCCAACTAATTTGAGCTTTTTTAGGTTATGTTTGGGTTTCGTATAGGCAAATGGATATTTTCAAGTAAAAATCTTCAAATATTGATAAAGGCCAACTAGTTTGGGCTTTTTAGGTTTTTGTTTCAGTTTTCTCAACAGAAATTGACATTTTCAAATAAAAATTATCAAGTATTGATGAAGGCCAACTAATTTGACCTTTTTTAGGTTATGTTTGGGTTTTCCCTAGGCAAATTGATATTTTCAAGTAAAAATCATCAAATATTGATAAAGGCTAACTAGTTTGGGCTTTTTGGGTTATGTTACAGTTTTTTCAACATAAATTGACATTTTTAATTAAAAATCATCAGGTATTGATGAAGGCCAACTAATTTCAAATATTTGAGGTTAAGGTTTGAGTTTTCTGCATGAAACTGGATACTTTTAAGTAAAAAGCATCCAATTTTGATAAGGGCTACCCTGCTGGAAGTAAAAAGAGAAATTCTATCTATTTGAATCTTTTTCAATCTTCAGGATTGAAATAGGATAAAAAAATGAACCCAAATGTATCCATTCCTATCCATTTCAATTTGTGTTTGAGAAAACTGAAACATAACCTAAAAAGCCGAAACTTGTTAGCCTTTATCAATATTTGATGATTTTTACTTGAAAATATCCATTTGCCTAATAGAGAAAACCCAAACATAACCTAAAAAAGCTCAAATTAGTTGGCCTTCATCAATACTTGATGATTTTTATTTGAAAATGTCAATTTCTGTTGATAAAACTGAAACATAACATAAAAAATCCCAAACTAGTTAGCCTTTATCAATAGATCATGATTTTTAATTGAAAATATCCATTTGCCTAGAGAAAACTCAAACATGACCTACAAAACATCAAATTAGTTTGCCTTTATCAATATTTGATGATTTTTATTTGAAAATGTCAATTTTTGTTGAGAAAGCTGAAACATAACCTAAATAAGCCTAAACTAGTTAGCCTTTATCAATATTTGATGATTTTTACTTGAAAATATCCATTTGCCTAATAGAGTATACCCAAACATAACCTGAAGAAGCTCAAATTAGTTGACCTTTATCAATACTTGATGATTTTTATTTAAAAATGTCAATTTCTGTTGAAAAAACTGATACATAACCTAAAAAGCCCAAACTAGTTAGCCCTTATCAATATTTGATGATTTTTTCTTGAAAATATCCATTTGCCTAGGGAAAACCCAAACATAACCTAAAAAAGCTCAAATTAGTTGTCCTTTATCAACACTTGACGATTTTCGCCTAAAATTATTTAATTTTGAATAATATTTTTAAAAATAATAATTTAAATGAAATATTCTCTTTTCTCTGTTTACTTTTGTCATCGCACAAGGAATATATTCGTTGCCCCATCTATTCATCATTATAAAAAAGAAAGTTGCTTCCATTTATTGGCTTTGAACGATTTTATACAACCGTTTGACACTCTGTTTAGTCTGCATTTCATTTTCAAGTTCGTACGCTCTGAAATGAACGTTGGTTGGACAAATCGTGCTTTGGAGTAATCATGTTTTAGTGAAATCGATCCTTACCCTCAAAAGACGCATCGTTTTTTCGAGATGGTATCCGACAATTGCCCGAAAGATGGCAAAAAGTAGTGGCTAGTGACGGTCAGTACTTTAAATCATAAATAGGTAATCACTTTTTAAGAATAAATCCTCAAATTTTGGAAAAAATCGGCGGAAGCAAAGTTGCGCACCTAATACTAAGTAGAATAACAATGAAATTATCTAGAATACGTTTAAAATTATAGGGGTGTGAAGTTAATAAAAAATATATTGTTGTATAAGGCTGTAATAAATGATAAATAATGACTCGTCGTAGAAGAAAACATCCAGAATGTACAAAATTTAATTTGTGCTAAAGTTACAGAAAAAATAAAATAATTTCTGTTTATTGTGTGTTTTAGTTCATAAAAATTTGTATGAGCTACAAAACATTTCGTTATATAAAATTTTTCATCACTACACGGAAAAAAATTTGGTACAGTTGCTGTACTACAATAATGGGGGACTGCTGCGCTATTTTAGGTTAGCAGCTGTACTCTTTTATGGAGTAACTGCTGTCCCTCTAGCGGAAGAGCGCTGCGTTCCTTCGACAAAATCAACTGCTCTGCCAAATAGGGGCAGTTGCTGACCCACGGAGGGACAGCAGCGCGCTCTAATGAAAGTCGCGCAACTTTCCTTCATTTAACACAGCAACTCCACCAGTAGGGGCAGCAACTGTACCAATTGTTTTCCGTGTAGAGTTCTCAAAAGGATCTACCATTAATGATTGGATATGTTCTGTTTCAGTTGCTCGATACGATTTTCAGTTTCTTGGCTAGAAAAACGGACTTCTATACTGGCGGTGGCGAAGGTGCAGCAGAAAAGGTATGATTTTCATGTAACATATTTTCTAAGTTCACTCATTTTTTCGTTAAATATGGGTTAAAAAATAAATACATTTAAAAATGAACATTTATTTGCTGGAGACCTAATACTTTTAGAGTTCTGACTTCTTTTAGGATAGTTCTATAGAGTTCCTGATAAGTTTTGAAAGTATTACTGGCGGTTAATGGGTAAAAAATGAGGGCTAAGTTTACGCTCCCCCCACTTTTTTTGAAAATAATTTTTTCTTTAAAGTTGTCACGGAGTAATAGTAAGGAGACGAAACTCCAATGCGAGCGCGAATCGAAAGAGATGCCAAGTTTTTCGGACATAATAAGGGTGGAGGATGTATGCTAATGTAAAAGCTGGTCGCTTGGGTTTTAGTGGAATATCTGCGAGAGGTGTCATGAGCTGTCAGCTGTGGGTGATGTATTTAAAAATGCAGTTAAAAATAAATTTATATTATTTATTATTAGTGAGACTAGTGAGAAAAGAAAACGGCTTAGAAGGCGCGGTAAGTAACAAAATATAACTTAATAACTTAATTAACTTTTGAAAGAAGTGTAAAATAATTCATAATAGAATACTAGGTCGTTCAAGTTGCTCCCGGCCTAACAAAGAAAACAAACGAT
>CAJFCO010018400.1:156654-190863 GCA_904066015.1 Synergus gifuensis | reverse complement strand
GTTTTTCAACTATAACTTCTCTAATATTCAAAATTCGAAGCTGACGTAAGGAAAATAAAGGTTTTTTGCCTCGAGACGAATCGATTGACCTATAAGATTAATGCATTTCATTGAAAAATAAGAAAATTGTGCTTTATTGTAATTTCTGAAAATGAATTTTTCGAATATAACTTTTCAAATAATCAAAATTTAATGTTGATGTAAAGAATAATTAATGCTTCCTCTATGAGGAAGCAAATCATATTTGCTTACAGGAAGAAAAGTGCTCATTGAATGAGCACAAAAGTTGATACAACTTCACAGCTAGTTTTAATTTTTAATATGTATAATAATAATATAATATATACATAATATATAGTGTAGGTGCTAAAGGATAATTTGGTGTACGATTATCACTCCAATGATTAGTGATCGAAGGAATAGACTGGATCGGTGCGACACATGGAGAAAAATTCCTTTCAGGATCTAAGTTATCGAGTTTTGCTCGTTTAAGGTTTATCGGAGAACTATTTTTTATTTCCTTCTCTGACTGTCTCTTGGAAGTTTGCAAGGACTTTTTCGTAGCCTGCGTTTTTTGCCTTAAACTTTCTTGACTCTGTATGACTTCTTGGGAGAAAATTTTCTCAGATTCGTCATGGATGACACCTTCTTCAGTGACGATGACTCGTTGTAGTTCACTTTCATTCTCTAAAAAATGATTAACACATTAAGAATTTTTAAAAGTAAAAATATTAAATTTTTGAAATAAAAGCTTTGAAAATTGAACATTGCTTATGTTATTTAATGTTCTACGAGAGGCAGACATAATAATTCTTATCTAAAGCTTTGTATTAAGAAAATGTATTAATTAATTAAATGTAATGTATATAATTACCGCTAATTGCGAGCACATTTGCTTCATATTGAACAGTCTTCTTTGCTTTTGCATCAATTCATTTTAATGTAGCTTCGGCGTTCACTTGTCGGTATTTCTTAGGAACCATTGTTAACAAAATAACATCCTTTTTTTTGTCCTCAATCCACCAAATAAGAGCAAATTTCTTGCCTCGTTTAGCCATTGCGATATGATGTTGAATTTTAATCACTATAGTACACGATTCAATAAGATGTTTCTTGTTCTATTTCTTCTTCACTACTGATCGTCGTTTACAGTAAAAGTATACAGGCATACAAAAATGAGGTTTGGGAAAAACCCACAGTAAATTAAATGTTTCGTACCATGGGTTTCTAACAGTGGTCGACGCTTGAAAACCAATGGAGATCGGTCTTCAGTTTTCCTAAGCCTTATTATTGCCCCAATAAAATAGATGTTAAATATTGAAAAAGGAAGATAATCCTTAACCATAGTTCTTAACACATTCTATTTGCATACAGCAACTTATTTTACTTTTACTCCCTCTTTTGCTATTAGTTATTTTCAAAATATAAACTTTATACAGTACAACCTCCATAAGAGCTCCCTCCATAAAAGAGCCAGTGGCTTTGATGAGCTCGGAAGCTTCCCCCACTACAAACTCTACTCACGCGGCCTCGAGAATTGGGCGCAAAACCTCCATAAGAGAACCGCAGCCGAGCGCAGCTTAATTTCAGTTTTTTCTCATTGAAAATGCTTTTATTAAAATTATTTTTCTAATTTGCATGCAATAATTTATATATATATATATAAAATGTTTTCTTAAAAGTTTTATAAAAATATAGCTTTAAGAAAAGTTTTAAGAAAACAAAGTTATAATTTCAGTTTAAATTAAAATATATGTACATATTGTATTTATGTCCACTGCTTCACGTGTACATTTAAAAATTAAAATATGTATAGGGATCTTAACATTTTAAATGTTGAAATATTCTCAGTTTTATTTTTAGATATATTGTGTGCAAAAAAGTTTACTTATTACTTACTTATTTACACTTATTACTTATTTATTTACACTACTTTCTTATTTACACTTAGTACCTACTTATTTACACTGCAAGGACTTATACGCGAACAAATTACGTCAAATTTTTTAAATGCATAATTTTTTATTAAAAATCAATAATAGTTTTAAATAGAAATAAAAATAGAAATTAGAAAAAAACATTTATTTTATTGTGATTAAAAATTAAATTAAATTAAATTAAAAATTCGTATTTTATATGTAATCTGAGCTCGACGTCTAGGAGTGGGGGCCCCCTATTTCTCGGAATTCTTACCCCTAACCGCCCGTGGTGGCTCTCTTATGGAGGTTGTACTGTAATAATCAAACTTCTACTTATATGTTTGTATATTATTGCTCTAATACTTATGATTAATAATAAAATTGAGTAACTTTCTATAACATTTTTTGGATCATTGTTATTATATTATTTCTTGTATTTGTTATTTGTTATATTAAAGAAGAGAGATTATGAAGGGTCTACAGTCTGTTCAACAAGAGCGTGTGGTCTGTATTTTTAAAACTATTGGAGATTTTTGAACGTTTTTTTTTTTTTTAATTAAAGTACGTTCAAAGGACTAATACGCGTTTATGATACCGCTTCAGTATCGCTCGAACCGTCCGAGAGAACGCACGCGAACGAAAATGAGTTCTGTTTACGCTAAACGTTTTGAAGCCGTCTTCTTGTGTTCCCATCCAAAAGGACCAAAAATGTCCGTCGCAGCGGCTGCTAAATACTTAAAAAAGTCACAGTCGTTCATTATGAAGTGGGTTGAGCGGTATTAAGTCAGTGGAACTGTCGACAATCTTCCTGAAAGAGGAAAAATGCGTGCAACAACCAGCAAAGAGGACAAAGCGATCGTGCAGCTATTCAAGCGTACCCCCACTCTCGGTTTGCGAGATTCCAATGCTATACTAGCCAAAAAGGGAGTACATATTAGTATCAACACCATACGAAAGCGATTGGCCGAATCGAAGATGCAGTACCGTAGCACGAGGCAAAAACCCCTACTCTCAGAAACCCATATCGAAAAACGGAAGGCATGGGCTGCTGAAAATCTCGACTGGAACTGGTCGAACGTTATTTTTTCTGACGAAGCGTCGTTCTGGGCATGGGTTCCCATTAAGTATGCCTGGTCTACGGCTGGCAGTAGATTTCTTCAGCGGACCATTAAACTCCCAGTGAAGGTCCATGTTTGGGGATGCTTTTCTGAGCGCGCTTTTGGATGTTTGGAGCTCTTCACCGAGAACCTCAACGCTCAGAAAATGTTGCAGATATACCAACGTGGTCTTCTAAGGTCTGCTAAAAAGATGTTTTGAGCCGATAATGCCCATTGGATCTTGCAAGAGGATAACGACCCAAAACATTGAAGCCGTCTCTGCAGCGCTTGGAAAGAGGAAAATGACATCACGACCTTTGACTGGACATCGCAGTCCCCAGATGCAAATCCAATCGAAAACGTCTGGAGTATCTTGAAGAGGAAACTTGCCGGAAAACGTGTCTTCACCCTAAAACAACTGTCACAAAGAATTAAACAGTTATGGCTAGATTTACCAACGAACTATGCCAAAAAATTAGTTGAAAGTATGCCAAGAAGGTGCCAGGTCATTCTGGACAATGATGGAAACTGGACCATTTACTAAGTGATTGCATATTAGTACTTTGAAAGTACTTTAATTAAAAAAAAAATCGTTCAAATATCTCTATTAGTTTTAAAAATACAGACCACACGCTCTTGTTGAACAGACTGTAAATAAGATCTTGAAACCTAGGATATTATGTTAACGAGACCGATTGCGTGTTACCTGAAATGCATGTTCTTTTTAGGATAGGAGAAGATTTAAAGTAGCTTATGTAGACGCAAAGTAGAATGAAAATATCTGTAAATATCTTTGGGACCGGCAAGTAGGTGCCAGTAGAATAAGTAGACGCAAAGTAGAAGCAAAATTTCCACTTGGAGCGCCAAAGTAGGCTCAAACGTTGGAGTTGGGAACAAGTAGACGTAAAGTAGGGTCAAAAGTTCTACTTGCAGCGTTAAAGTGGCACCAAATTTCGACTTGGGTGGCCTCTTCAACCAGTGGAGCGTCACACAACATTACTGCGACTACCCATCCGACCCACAGCAAAGAAGTAACTCTGCTTAACTCCGAACTTCCCTTTGCTATTTAGAATTTACCTTTCAAACTAAACCCACCTTGTAAACATTCTTAACTTTATTTTGTGAATAAACCTTTTACTTTCAACCCAATCCATTTTTTCTACTTATTTATTTTAAACTTAATCTCCCTTCCACTAATTTTTAATCAGGGTTAATTACTAATTTTTAAATTAGTAATTAATTTTTAATTTAATTTACTAATTAACTAATTTTTAATATCAGGGTTTTACGGAAACTTAAATGTTATTCTGGAATTTCAAGAAATTTTAAGATATTTTAAAAGATTTCTAAGAATTTCAAGGGATTTTATGGAATTTTATAAAATTTATAATAATTTTGAGTGATTTCAAAAGATATGTATGATTTTTAAAACATTTTGTGAATATAAAGATATAAAGAGATTTTAAATATTACCGTAAAATTTCAAGAAGTTTATGGGAATTTTAAGAGATTTTCAAGTTTGTCAGGGAATTTTATGGAGAGATTTCAAAAGATTTTTTCGTTTTTTAAAACATATTGTTGAATTTAAATATTCCAGTCATTGAAAAGCTAATCAGGTTTGCAACAACAATGTATGCGAGATTTTCGAGATATTTCATTTCACTACTTTTTTAAGATAAGATTATGAATTATTCTATGTAAATTAGAGGATTTAAACTGATTTTTGATAAGCTGAAAATATTAGTAAAATATACGATTTATTCTTGTTACTTAAAAGCCAAAATAATGTGCTACAATATAGAATATAATACAGAAGGACGATTGACTAAACATGAATGTATAATCGATGTTTTTTTCATTACACAGCTTCATAAATCTGGCAATTAATTTAAAATGCTAGTTGTATAATAAACAAGAAATAGAATTCTCAATAGAACTCCTTGAACTCTATGTAAAAACGTTAAATTTCGAAAATTTTTTGGAAATGTTATATACTGTAGTTTTTTGGATTTTGAGTTGATCGAAAAATGGAATAGGACTTTTCGATAGAACTCTTTTTTTTTGGGGGGGGGGGGGAAACAAAACTCTCATGAGAGCTCCTGAAACTTTTGACGAATTTCAGCTGATGTTACTTTTTTCAAAATGCTGTAACTTTTGGATTTTTTAATTTTTCGAATTTTTTTTATTGTAGAACTCTAGAACTCTTTAAGCAAAAAAAGATGGCGCAACGAAACATTAGTTTGCAAAAAAGTGAGGGACATAGAGTTCTTAGTGAGTAATATTATTAGTGAGTAATCGCGGTAATATTCTCATTCTCGGTAACATTACCGAGAAGGTAACGTTAAAATAAATTACCTTGCAAATTTTGGAGAATTTATGAGAATTTATTTTTTTTAATTTTTATCATTTTTTTATTACTTATATCATGTATATCAATTATATCACAATTTTTCACTTACTTGAATCGATAAAAATGAATTTCAGTAAAACTCCTATGTAAATAATGCTCTGAAATCTCCCAGATAAGATTTTGATACAGATTTCGACGTTACCAATCGAGAGTGACGTAATGTTAGAATGTTAAGTACCAGAATAAATTCAAATTTTATTGATTAAAATTTATTTAAATATGTGTTTATCAGCATTATTAACAATTACACTCCATTATTATTAATAAATAATTGTATTATTAATTTTTTACCTAGATAATGTTAAAAAATGTTAATTTTCATAAATTCTCCTAAATTCTCTTAAATTACGTAAGTTACAGTAACGTTCTTTGTGTTACCTTACCCAATTTTAAATTACCGAGAATTTTCGAACTCTAGAGGGACATGTATTTTTTTTACAAAACTTTTCTTTTTGTAAATTCGTCTGAACTGTTTTCGAAAACCGTCAGGAACTATAGAATTATGCTTAATCTACTCAGAACTCTAAAGAAAAAATGATTTTTTAGCGTGAACTTAGCCCCCCATTTTGTAAAAAACGTTTTTTTTTCATTAATCGCCAGAACTATTTTCAAAACTTCTCAGGAACCCTAGAACTATCCTAAAAGAAGTCAAAACCTTAAGTGGTTAGTACCAAAGTTTTCACCTTTTCTAAGAATTTTTTTTTTTTCAAATTAAAATTTATATTATAGATTCTAACTTTTCATACATCAATATAAATATAAAACATTATTAGAAAAAATTCAACTTTTTTATTTTTAATGATAAATCTGGTTGGTATGGCTGCCTGAAGTTACCCATTTTAAAAACTGGTCGTCATGATATCTCAAGTTTGGAGGCTCTGAATCACAAAAATCAATGATATTTATAAAGAATAGATTTGTTGCTATCGCATGAACTAGGATGGTAGAAATCCAAAAAAAATAAATTCAAAATGATCGAATTGAAAATTTTTCACTTTTTTTTTACCGTAAATTGTTTAAAAAAAGGGTTAAATATTAATCAATAATTATGATTCTAGTTCATGCGATGAAGACATATGTTTAGAATAACATATCCAAATTTCAGCCCGATCGATTCAATAGTTTTTTCTGAATCATGGCGATCAGGTTGAAAAACGTTGTTTCGAGAAAAACGCGTTTAAAGTTTTTGTTCTAAAATACAGGGTGTTCCATTTTAATCTATAAGTATCTTCTAAAATACTATATCTACGAAAAAATGGTTTAGACAAAAGTTGACCAGGACCGAGAGGGCTATTTAAGTGTATCATCAATTTTGACCTTGAGTTCAATTTTCAGGGTCATTTCTAGGTCAAGACGATTTTTTTAATGGGAACCCCTATATATTTAACTGCGGATTTAACTGCTTTTTTCGACTTGTTATCGATATTTATGACCAAAATAACGATTAACGCAACAATTCTACATATATTTATTATAAGAATTTGCACTTTTTAGAAAATCGATTTTTCAAAAATTTTCTTTGGTCCTAACCCCTTAAAAAAAAATTAAAAATTTTGATAGTGGGGGTACTAGTTCGCACGAACGCATTCTCCCTTCGCTATAATTATGCTTTCTCCGTTGAAAATGAAGTAGGTATGGAGAGAAGTCATGTGAAGAGAGCGGACGAGTCCTCGTCTGAATTTGTGCACCAAACCCTAGCTAGGCTTCCTCATTGGCCAGCCGGGGCTCGGTCCACAAATTCAGACGGGGCTCTGGTCGTGTGTATCTTATTCTAAAAAGGACATGAATTTCGGCTAACTTTATGCGTCACCAGCTATGTTCATGCGTGGTGTGTTAACCTTATTGATAAATTAATTTGGTGCGCGAATTTGAATTGTCATTTCAGCATCTAAAGAAAAAAAAGGCTTGTTCGAAACACGCGCTTAGTCTCGTATTACAAAAAAGGCTACAATGATTCATGTGTTATAAAAAATATTATATATGTATATCATGTAGAGGGGACTTTTTACGTCGCGTATATTTTTTCAGCACTCGTCATGAAAAGTCCCCATTAGCCTCCTCAATAGGTACATACACATATAATACTAGTATATTTCTAGTATATTTCTAGTTCTTTGTTTCCAAGCATCCCAAACTCCTTAATTCCATTAAACCGATTTGTTGATTGTTTTTATTAATCTACAGCTCGTGATGAGTATATTTAAACGACATGAAGCAACAGCTGTAACAAAAACTCAGACAGAGAAAGCAGAGCGAGCCGAACAAGAAAGAAAACGTCGTGAGCGGCTAGAGAAGAAGAAAAAAGAGGAACTAGCTGCCGAAAAAATGGAAACTGACTCAAAAATTGTAGAGCTTACTGACGAGCAGGCTGAAAAATTACAAAAAGAAATAGACAATAAGGTGAGTATTTTTTAAATCCCTGTAATCTTACATTTGGTTCTTCTGATTTCTCAACGTCCTGATAAGAAGGCTTTCATTAAAAAGTATTGGAAAATTTCTTGCTTTCAGTGGTGACAGGACAGCTTTTGAATTCCTTTTGTGTCTGGGATTTAATCTCCACAACAGTGCCAGTTATTTTTTAAATTGAATACCTTTCTATACCCAGCACCGAGAAGATTTTTATGAATACTTTTGAATACAATGAAATCACCTAATTCTGGACACGAATTAGTTTTCTTTATTCAATAACAATTAATAAAGAAAAATGGGTATTCGAAGTTAGTGATATCTGAAATTAGATGATTCTTCGTTACAGTACTCTGCATTAATGCCTTCCCTTGGAAACATTTCAATCCAACCCTGGTTTTCATTAGAATCTTGTGGAAACCAGGGTTGGGTTGACTTGTTTTCAAGGGAAGGCATTAATGCAGGGCACTGTACCATGAAGCAACTTTGAAATACAAAATTTTTAATCTCTTGTAAAGTTAGGTGCCAAAATAACTCTCGAAAAAGATGATTCCTGAAAATAATTTTTCTTGAACAACTGGTTCAAATTTCCCACTTGATTCTTTTAGGATTATAAATAATGGAGACAAAAATTTTTTGTCAACACTGAAAATATTTTGAACTCTTTACTGCTCTATCAAAGGCTTCATTTCACTAACGAAACTACTTGATTTTTTTTTCAACACTTCATAATCTTTTATAGATTTTCGTGTTACAAAATTTTGTTATTTTTCTCAAAACAATGCGATGAGCTTTTTTAATTTTATGGATGTATCCATTTAATTATTATTCTATTTTCCGTAAGTTTCTACACTGAGAGAAGTTTCGTGTAACCGCCGCGCGAAATGTCGGGTCGCTATCGTACCTCAATTTAGTATAGCCGCTATCTTGTTTTGAGACGGCAGCTATTCCAGAGCCGGGAAACTGCAGTACCAAGCCTGATACACTTTTGTTTTGGTGCTGCAGTTGCCCAGCTCTGGAGTAGCTGCCGTCTCAAAACAAGAGAGCGACTATACTAAATTGAGGTACGACAGCGACCCGACGTTTCGCGCGGTGGTTACACGAAACTTTTCTCAGTGTAGAGTCTGCTTGCGGAGATCTCTGTCCAGAACAATAAACCTAGCATTAAACCATTAAATTTGTTCATTATCTAGGGGATGGGTGCCCACAGAGAGTCAGAAAAACTTAAATTTGTATAGATAATCTGTTTAAACATACTTTTCAAAGTTTAACACGTAAAATTGACGTCTCATCCTTCGTGTATTTAAAACTGCAGGGTAGCAACATCTCAAGGAAATATCAGGGAAATGTGAGTAATTATCAGGAAAAATAGAAATTGACATTTCTACGATGTTATTTTTGTCGTATTAAATATAAAGCTTTTAGAGTTTATTTAAAATATTTTCAGAGGTTTTTAATGATTTAAAAAAATTTTCAATAATAATAATATAATAATTGAAAAGATTTTAAGAAGTTTGTAAGAATTTTAAGAAATTTTGATTTTTTAAAGTAATTTTAAAAGATTTTAATGTACCTGATGGAATTTTAAAGGATTTCATAAGATTTTTATAATTTATAAAAAATTTTGTAGAATTGTTCTACTAGAACTTGTTCTTCCTCAACAAAATTTTTACAAGAGGGTGTAGAATTTCTAAAATCACAAATTTGTTTAATAGTTAATTTAATTTTCTGTTATTTTGAATGATTTTTTGTCATTTTCACTACCAACTCAATGGTATTTTTCAAAATCTACCTGTTATCGCCGCCATATTGACATGATTATAACGCGCAAGTAAGGTTTTAGGCGCGAAACGGTATAAGATTTGAAATTCTAGTTCTGAATCGTAGATTCTGGGATCGTTCTACAATTAAGGACTTGGAAGTCCAACTCCCGCAATTGGGATTTTCGACAAAAATACAGGTATTAGATTATAAATAAACAAAATTGATTAAATTAAATTAGGAATAATTATCAATTTATTTATTGGAATTAATCTTGAATACAAAATGTCCCCAAATTCGAGATAGATATAAGTACTGTAAGAATTTGCTCTAGCGAGAATGAAGAAGTACGACACGAGCTTCTCATTCAGAGTCAAAATTCTATCTGAATCTTTTTGAAGATGCACTCCTCCGACGCTGGTCAAAAACGACGCGCGCAAGCTCTAAGGCCCATTGCTCTTTCCATTCGATTCTCATCCCTCCACACGGAAAGAATATTGGTACAGTAGACGCACCAACTAAGACACGAGCAGTGCCAAACGCTAGGACGAATCTTATCCACTCGTTTGGGGCTTCTCCTGTCCCATTTTAGGATAGCAGACGTTCTACTGCCGCGCAAGCGCTATACCAACTATTTGGGTCAACTGTCATCCACGTTTTTGAAACGCTAGACGCACCCATGCTCGATTGCAGAGATTGCATGTATTGTGATTGTGTTTAAAAAATTAAAAAAAAATTGAACAATATAAGTCAAAATTATTCTCCTGAATAATAATTAATTAACATTTTGCTTTCATTTTTTTTTACTATAAAAAATCGTAATTCAAAAAAAAAAATCAAAAATAGACTATTTTGTTCATTGACAATTTTTCCGAAGTATTGGGAAAATATATATATTTTTATTTATTTATTTATTTATTTGTTTATTTATTTAGAATCATTATAGATTTAATTTTTCATATATTTCATAATTCCCCACCTTTAACGAAAAAATATAATTTTACGATATACTGATACGTCTGCTGACTCGCTTTCAGCACAGGAGCAGGCCCATACGTAAGGTGCAACGCTTATCCCTTACTTTGGTGCGTCTCCTGTCCCAAAATCAGGAGAGCAGTCGTACCGTGCCTATAGTACAACTGCTGCACTATAGGTGGTGCGTCTACTGTGCCAATATTCTTTCCGTGCATTCATGCGGGTACAGGGTTTGTGACGTCACATTCATTCGGTCCGTTCGAAGCTCTATTTGTGGGAAATTCCCGAGAGCCTTCGGGGGCGAACTTTAGAGTCGGTAGAGCTAAGCCTAAATACGTGGTTGGGTTTACAAGCAAGATCTTCATAAAAACTCTCCAAGCCTCGCCTGCGGATGGACCCTTGGCCTAAGTACAAAAAATAAAATGTAAACAATGAACATCCTTTCCTTTTTTCTTTGACGCTTTTCTTGAAAGTGTAATCAAAGAGAGAAGCATACTTCCATCTCTTTTCCTTTCATCCTATAGTATAAGGTGTCGCCTGACGCTCCGATGCACGGAAAAAAATTTGGTACAGTTGCTGTCCCTGTAGATACTACTGCTGCGTTTAACGTAGGAGTTGCGCGACTTTCATTTAGGGGCACGCTGCTGTCTCTCGACGGGGCAGCAACTGCCCCTTTTTGGTATAGCATTTGCCTTTGTCGACGGAGCGCAGCACTCCTTCCGCCAGAGGGACAGCAGTTACTTCATAAAAAGTACAGCAGCTATCTTAAAATAGCGCAACAGTTGCCCTTTACTGCCGTGCAAATGAAAATGAGCGTATCTGGAGTGGAGTCAACTTTGGGGCCATCCATAAACCACGTGGACACTTTTTCACCACTTTTTGACCCCCCCCCTAAACCCTTTTGGACAGCCGTGGAATTTTTGCGAGCCCCCCCCCCTCCTTCCTTTTCCACATGGACGTATTTTATAAAAATGTATAATTAATTGCTATTTAAAAGCAAAGATGTTAATTATGGAGCAGATTTGTGTAGGTAATATACATTTTATTAAAATACATGAAGTTTTTGACGTAATATACGTAAGTATATTACGTCGAAAACACCAAATTCATATGAAGTGAGGTGTTTTTTACGCATAATGCGTAAATTAAAAATGTAAAAAACAACAATGAAATACGTATAAATAAATATATAAGTACACCCAGAAAAAAGTTTATTTGATTGAAATAAACTTTTTCCTCAGTGTAGTAACATACGTATAATATTTATACGTAAAAATCCTCGAGTGACGCGTCTGATGACTGATCAGTGATCACTGTACAATAGGGTGGTTCAAAAATGCATGGCAAAAATTTTTTTGATGCTAGAGAGTCTCGATCCCCCCAATTCTTTTCTAAATCCGAAAAAAGAAAGGTCATATTTTTTTTTTTTTAATTTTGATTTTAACACGTGCCACTTTTGACTTGAAGTTTCCCATGTAAATTGCATGGGGAAAAATCACTTTTTGGAGTTTTTGGAATAATTTTTCAGGGTTTCGAAAAATGTTACGGGAGATTATAGAGACTTGTTGAGGACTATCCAACAAAGAATTTCATGTACCATACATATGGGTTTGACACCCCTAACACACCCCCACGGTGCCTTGAAAACTACCCTTAAAACCAAAAATGTCAATTTTTCATTAATCCGGCCATCTGTGCACTTTATTCTCATTTTTTTTTTATAAAAATTATTTCTACTAGTCTAGTGGAATATTTATCTACATTGGTTAATTAATTTTCAATTATTTAAACAAATTCCATTTGTTTAAATAATTTTTTTTTTCAAAAATACGTTTGTCTTTATAAAAATTACTACTATTCGTCTATTAGAATATTGATTAACAATGTCTAATTAATTTTCAATTATTTAAACAAATTGAATTTGTTTAAATAATTTTTTTTCCGAAAATTCTTTTTTTCTTATTAAATATTATTACCATTGATTTAATGGAATATTTATTAACATTGAAAAATTAGTTTTCATTTGTTTAAAAAATTGTTTTTCCAAAAATTCGAGGAATTCTAAATTTTTATCGTTACGTAACACAAATTTATTTTCAAATATTTTCCAATTTTGTTTCTCTCCGTTTGCAAACGAGGAGGACAGTTATAAAATTATACAAAGGTTGAAAGATTTCTGCTAATTTTATTCTAAGCCCCCAGGTATACTCGAAAGTATGGAAAATGTCTTTTAGGAGAAATATTTTTCGAAATATACCTTTCGAGTATACCTGGGGAGAAGGTTAGCAAAATCGTTTCCATCATTGTATAATTTTGTACCTGTTCTCTCCGTTTGCGAACGGATGTACCGTCAGTAATTTCTGAGCAATTGCAGTGTTAACTTCAGTTTACTCTTGAACATGGCAGAATTACGGTAGAAAGTGTTTTTAGTTGATCATGAAGATCAGCAAATTATTGGAAATAAACTGCCAAGCAATTTGCAAGCGTTTAGAGTTTTACTTTACAATATGAGATATGTAAAATTAAGTTTAAGATCAAGTGCCCATCTGGTAGTGGATGAAGTAAAAATTTTTTGGGCAAAGGCAAGCCTTCCGGTAAGAGATAACCAACGTTGTGTGGATAAATTAGAAAATTTACATAAAGAATACAGGAACATACAAAAACGTGCCAACTTGAGACCAGAGAGTCAAGTGCAGAAGGAAACAGATTTTTTAGAAAAGTTGAATATGCTTTTTGATATTGCATCACAAACGATTTTAGAGGACCCAACAGTTTCAGAGGAAGCCAAAATGTTTTTGGCAAACCAAAGGCTAAAAACCCGAGAAGGATGTCTTATACCCGTAAAAATATATTTTGATGAGAATAAACGACAAGAGGAAATTGTTGAAAATCGGAAAAAACGTGCTCACGAGGAAATTTTAATGTTGAGTAAGTTTAGCATTTTTTGAAAATAACAATTTATTTAACAGTATTCATGTATTAGAATTTTGGGTTGGTTTATAATTTATTATAACGTTGGGTTGAACGTCTTCAAATGTATTATTTCAGTAAAATATGTTTTATTTACAAATTTAATTTTCTTTCATATTTAACTTTTAAAGTGTGTGTATTGTGTAAATGTGATATTTCAAAAAATATATATAAGAAAATATAAGAATATATAATATAAGAATCTCATTAAATTGTTTTATTCCAGACACTTGTGTGGAATTGGCATCATCGACCAGTAGTAGTGAATCACCTAGAACCCTCAACCAAAGTTTTTCTTCTGTTGACGTAGAAATGGAAATGTTGCCTGGTCCATCTAATGTTCAAAAACTTCAAAGAACACCCACCCTAACAGAAAGACTTGCTGCAGCTCTTGACGCATCAAAAGTGAGTGATAGGCGAGCAGTTCGTCTCCTTATGGCATCTGCTGAAGCTCTAGGAGTCAATCTCTCTTCTGCTGTTTTAAGCAGATCCTCCATAAAGAGATTTCGAGAAAAATGTAGGATGGAAAATATGGAAAAAATTCGCGAAAAATGTACAACATTTAAAAATAGAGCAGCCACCTTACATTGGGATGGGAAATTACTCCCTGGACTCACTGGCACTGACAAGGTAGATCGATTACCTGTTGTCATCAGCGCAGAAGGTGAAGAAATGTTGCTCGGAGTCCCGGAAGCTGAATCAGGAACAGGAAAGGATGAAGCTGATGCTGTGTATGAAACACTTCAAGAATGGGATTTACTTAATGAGGTTCAAGCTTTCTGCTGTGATACGACAGCTTCAAACACTGGAAAATACAACGGTGTTTGTAAGTTACTCGAAGTTGCCTTGGAACGCGAAATCATCCTTTTTTCTTGTCGTCATCATATGGCTGAAATATATTTAAGAGCAGCTTTTGAAACCAAATTTGGCAAAACCTCAGGTCCGAATGTCCCATTTTTTAAAAAATTTCACGATTCCAGGAGCGAAATAGATCTTATGAAATTCCAGCCTGGAATAGAAGATCGACTAGTGAGAAAAGTTCTTCGAGGTGAAGTAAATGGGATTCTCCATTTTGCACGGGAACAGCTCAATGAAAAACACTGCCGAGATGATTACCCTGAGTTCTTAGAACTCGTGGTAATTTTTTTAGGAGAGGAACCACCACGAGGAATTTCATTTCGGATTCCAGGAACAATGCACCAGGCTAGGTGGATGGCAAAAGCCCTCTATATTTTAAAAATATTTCTTTTTCGAGAAGTGTATCCTCTCTCACCTAATGATTTAAAATCTTGTCGAGAAATTTGTATATTTCTGGTGCAAATTTATGTTAGGATCTGGTTCAATGCACCTCTTGCTGTCAAACCGCCAAAAGAAGACCTTGGATTATTGAAATTGATCCATTCTTTTGCAAAGCAGGATCGAGAAATTTCCACTGCTGTTTTAGAAAAGCTGAGCGGACATCTTTGGTATCTTGTGCCTGAAACAGCTGCATTAGCTTTTTTCGACGACGAGATTCCAGCAGTAACCAAAAATTTAATGGTGGAGGCTTTGTCACAAAAGTCCAATAAAGGCCTTTTGAATTATAAACGAATCGAAGGAAAACAGTATAAGGAACTACTGAATAAAGACATTGAATACTTCATTTCAGAAGATTCAAATAAATTCTTTTCAGCTTTCCAGATAGATACGTCCTTTCTACAAGAAGATGCTTCACACTGGAAGGAAAATGAAGCCTATAAAAAAGGAAAAAAAATTGTTACTCGACTCAAAGTTGTCAACGATATTGCAGAGAGAGCCGTCAAATTGATATCTGATTTCAACAATGAGTTAATGAGAGATGAGAGTCAAAAACAATTTTTATTACATTCCGTTACAGAATATAGGAAAAAGTTTCCAGATAGCAAGAAAACAACATTATCTCGCGACACAAAGTAACAGAATAAGATGTAGATTATAAAAGAAAAGAGCGAATTTCTTTTTAATTCGATGAAATCTCATAAATAAATTATATTATAAATGTTTTATATCTTAGATGTTAAAATAATAATTTATTGATTATACAATTATAAAATATTAGAAAATAAAATTACATCATATAACGATAATAAACTGCAAATAGTTTGAATTTTTGGAAAAAGCATGTTTTAAACAAATGGAATTTATTTAAACAAATGAAAACTAATTTGTCAAATATTCCATTAAATCAATGGTAATAATATTTAATAAGAAAAAAAGAATTTTCGGAAAAAAAATTATTTAAACAAATTCAATTTGTTTAAATAATTTAAACTTAATTAAACATTGTTAATCAATATTCTAATAGACGAATAGTAGTAATTTTTATAAAGACAAACGTATTTTTGAAAAAAAAATTATTTAAACAAATGGAATTTGTTTAAATAATTGAAAATTAATTAACCAATGTAGATAAATATTCCACTAGACTAGTAGAAATAATTTTTATAAAAAAAGAATGAGAATAAAGTGCACAGATGGCCGGTTTTATGAAAAATTGACATTTTTGGTTTTAATAGTAGTTTTCAAGGCACCGTGGGGGTGTGTTAGGGGTGTCAAACCCATATGCGTGGTACATGAAATTCTTTGTTGGATAGTCCTCAACAAGTCTCTATAATCTTCCGTAACATTTTTCGAAACCCTGCAAATTATTCCAAAAACTCCAAAAAGTGATTTTACCCCATGCAATTTACATGGGAAACTTCAAGTCAAAAGTGGCACGTGTTAAAATCAAAATTAAAAAAAAAAAAAATATGACCTTTCTTTTTTCGGATTTAGAAATGAATTGAGGGGATCGAGACTCTCTAGAAAAAAAAAGTCTTTTTGAACCACCCTACTGTACAACCCTAAAAAGGAACGAAGATTTGAATATGAATCAAGTTTCGAACGTTCAAATAAACGAAATATTTTTTCCTAATTATATTTTATCCAGAAATATTGTGCCAACTAAAAATAACAAAATGAGGATTGCAAGTTTATTTCATATAGTATCTATTATTTTTTATGTAAATCAATCAATATTTAAAAACTGTTTATTGTTTAAAATAAAATCAATACAAAAATTCGTTCATTTGAACGTTCAGAATTATTTTCAGTCATAGATTTGCCTGAAAATTCCGATTTAAGTAATTGAGAAATATAAACAAGAAGTGCTGAAAACAGTCCTAATTTTTTATGTTTTCCTAAAAAAAAGAACGCTAGAATAAATATGTCAAAGGGAAAAATAGTAAGTAGATACTAATTTAAAAATGTTTAAAAATTTTTTATTTTCAACAGCTTGTTAAAGCGCGGGATAACCCCGCTCTCTTATTTTGATGCTTTTACCGTATCATCAATGGTCCACTGATCAGTTAACCAATCACTCATACTTTTTATTGTTTCGATACCCCCTTCATCTTTATCTGTTTCTTTATCTGTGTTAATTGATGCGAGAAAGTTCTCGTCTATCTCATCGTGATCAATCGAAATAATTTCAATGATCTCTTCCTGCTGTTGAATCAAGCACAAATCTTCATTTTCTCGGTGCTTAAGAATCGATACAGGGGTCGTTTTAAAATTAGTGGTCGAATTTTCATGTGCATTGTGCTTATATGAGATTTGATGATTATTTTTGTGTGATTTCGCAGTAAAGTAAAGGCCACATACTTTGCAGGTGCGTTCTAGAATTAGAGGAACCGGTTGTTAATTATTAAAAATAATTTAACGGAAAATGTACAATTTTTTCATGAACTCACCTTTAAGTGCCGACTGTACAGTGGGGCAATATAGGTCATATGGCGGATTCAAAGAGAAATCCTTTCCAAAGGGCCTGAAATTGATTCCTAGTCTCACAAATAAAGGAGGAAAGTAATCCTTATCTTCTATATTGGAAGGTTCGGGTATTTTTAAACTGAAATCTGTACGTCGAAGTGGAAAAGGTGGTGGAAAGAATCCATCAGCTAATAACAATTTTAAATCACTACGCATAAGACTGCAGTAACTCAAATTGTCGCATTTTACGATCTAAAATAAAAATATTTATTTATATTCGGTATTCTGTATATATGGTAAGAATTTAAGGTAAAAAGAACCCACCTGCAAGAAATACTGGCTTTCACGAACATGAGTGGAGTACCACTCTGGCGACGGCATATCAGGAAGTGGAACTACGTCTTTACTTGTGGCGTACTCAGCTATGACTGCATGTCCATCGATTTTAACATTACTCCATACTTTGGCAAGAACTTCTCCTGCATACTGGAAATTTAATAATTCCAGGTCGCGATCTATCGTTTTGCCGACGGAATTCAGATGACTGCCGAAGTGATTGTGAGGAAGAATAAGACCCGATAACTCTCGACTTAAGGGCGCCATTCTGCGCTCAACTCTGTTGAAAGCGCTGCGTCCAGGAGCGTTAGTAATTATGAACAAGGCGTTCAGGTCATTCTTTCTGAAAGTCTCCATTCTCATCAGGACCACCATCTACTGATAAAATAAGCACCGGCTTCAAGACTCCATTAACTGAAAATAAGAAAGCAACATGTAATACCGTCTGTTTAATGTTTAAATTGTGTCTAAATTGGTATATAGCATTTATTTTTCATAAGGTAAGTAATTAATTTGTATTTACCTTTTAGCACGTCATTAAAGTCTGACAAATCCATTAATTTTTGCAGATCAAAGGCGTGGGTAGACGCAGATGATGATGAGTGCTTACCACTTCTAATAGCAATGTATGTCGGCCCAGAGTACGACATACATGACGATAAGCCATCAAGCTTGCCATCATGGATAACAATACCAGCGTATACACTAGGTATCAGTTTATGGCGTTCTGCTACCACCCAGTCATGGTCCGGAAGAGTTACTTTATATTCCACATGCATTAATAATGGAGCCTGTTTGTTGGATGCTGTAATGCCAATTGGTACGCGAGCTTTATCATCCTGTGAAATAAATGCCGTCTGCTTCGGCCCAAGCATTGACGCCAAAGCTTCAACTGATCTAGAAATTATTTTTGAAAAATTATTAAGGAATTTGGCAATTTTTTTCAATCGAAAAGGGTCGAAAATTCAAATTTTGAGTTTTTATTTTTTTTTTATTGAACTTCTTGAGTTTCGAAAATTATTTTTTCAATGATATTTGCCTTATGCTCGCAACGCAAAACTTTCCATCAGGATGCTGTTTGTGATGACTTGTTTCAGCACGACTGAGCTTGACAGGCACTGTCACAATATGACGTTTTCCTTCTTTTGTGATAGAATTTCGTGGTATAAGACGGAAATGTGTGACGGTACTGCGTGACAAATCAAAGCCTAAATGAATTAGTTCTTCATGGAGCTCATCTAGAGTCTTGATACTGCGTTTTTTTTCCGTCCGACGTCGTTCGTCGGCTGAGCTGCCAATGATAGCGATATCCACTATTGTCTTAATGAGTTCAGGTTGGTCTTCCTCTATGCGAGGCCGCCCTACTTTATCCTGCAACTAAAATTAAATGGAAAAATGGTGAATTTTTCATGCCATCGATAATAAGCTGAATAAAAAATAAAGTATCAAGTTACCTTAAAGTCTACTGCATTTGCATTGCCAGTGATCAATTTTTTTATTGCTTCCTTCTTTTTATATCTTTAAAGCTTCGCCTTCTTCTTCTTCAAGGCCAAAAGTTTCTTTCTTTTTGCTAATTTTTTCGTAAGCTCAGAAATTCTTTTAATAGTGTCCTTTTTACAAAAGCCTGAATCTCTCGCATGCTTTAGACTATTCAATTCGCTCTCTAGTACTGATATTTGTTTTTTCAATTTATCCTGTGCAGGACACTCGAAGGACAAGACATAACTAGATTTACAAACATCGCCTTCCTCGCGACAGTTCTTCTTTGAAGTTATGCCTGATTTTCGGAAATAGTAGCATAAAAATCGGCGATTTGCAATTTACAAACTATCTAAAACGAAAATGGCCGGTCAAATACACTCTATTTTAAGGTGAATTAAAATTAATGCGTCTGAAATTGCCTTCCACTGGACTGTCCTTATCTATGTTTATGATTTCTGCAGCTTCATTTAAAGGAGCAGAAGTGATTTCAACAACCGTACTGGAACTTGTTTTTGGATGAGAATAAAAAGATGTGCTTGGGTTTTCAGAATGAGAAGGATTGGAGTGGCTGCTATGAGAACATGAAGCATTCTGATTGACCTACATATGAGGATGTTAAAATGGAAATTTATGTTAGAATTTATGTTGGAATTGAAAAGTGTACTAATAAGTAACTCCGTTATTAACGAATTAAGCCAATAAACGAAATTTGAGAAACGGCTTACACCGAGGCTCCTTTTATTCCTATTTAATTGTTTAATTTATTATATTTTTTAATTGTTTATATGACTATTTAATTATTCTTATTTCGTGCTATTTTTACACAAGATACATAAAAATTTAGAAAGGGAATGAAAGAGGTATAATTAATTATGCTGAAAAGACTTACCTTAGTGAAATAACTTAAAAGGTCTGCTTTCTTGCAGGTAGCCTTTTGCTTTAAAATTTTTATTTGATTTTTTATATTTTCGTAAAATTCCTCTTGTTTAGTAAATTTCAATTTTGCTTCCTTCCACAGCCTGTTAGTTTCTTCTTGGCACACACTACCTTTTAACGTGGGGTGGCAGCTTTTATATGGGACATTCTTTTACAAATCGTATAGATTTGGACGAAAATTGACCGACCCATTTTTGATTGAGCTAATACTTTTTTTACGGGTTCATTATCGAAAAAGAGAAGATACGTATTCGAGGATTTTTTTTATTTCGCAATTTTTTGGGAAATAGGAGGGGTTGAAAAATTGACAATTTGTGTAAAGACCATTTTCTTAAAAAGGCATAACTTCTGTTATATTTAAGCTAGAGACCTTATTTTTTTTCATTTGAAAGGTAAAGGAAGGAGCTTTAATAAAAAAATTATTACAAAAATATTATTAACAAATTAAAATTGTTATAAACAACTAAAGTTTTTAAATCGATTTTTAACTAGTTTAGCCCACTCGTTGAGAGACTTGTTTACTTATGGAGATTGTAATGTATTTGTATAATATTAGAAACTTCAAATTATTATATAATTAAAAATACTTTTCTCTGGATTTTGCATAATATGATATTGTTTTATTCGACCTCGCGGGTCCCCTTGGATGTGGAGGCCCGGGGCTATAGCCCCTGCTAGCTCCTCCCTTAATCCACCACTGATTCCACTTGAAATACATTGAAAAAAAACATTTTTTTTTGGAAAGTGGATTTTGTCACCATTGCAAAGCTTCTTCTATGAGGAGACAAAATACGTGTATCTTATTTTTTAGTGTTCCAAAACATATGTACTTAAAAATGAATAAAATCGAAGTTAGATGCTTGAGTAGTCTTCTTTGTGAGTAACTAAGTACAATGTACATTTTTTACGACTTATCCGGGTCACAAATAACCATTTTTGAGTCTTCGCGATGAGAAATCGATGATTATTTCTTGTTTTGACACGAATTGAAGACATTTTTTTCAGGACTTACCTTTTTCGAGAGTTGCTTTGGCACCTACAAGAAACTTTTTAGCCTTAACCAAAAAGGAGAATAAAATATTTCATTTATCCGATATGTCCTAACAACCACCGCTAAATTTTTATATTTCTGACGTATAATTACACACGTACTAAATATTTACTTTTTCAGAATGCTGCTCAGAAAATGGAGGCCATCGCATCGTCCAGTTCTATGGAAAGTGAAATCAAAACAAAGTCGGAAGATTTAGAAGAGGAAGAGGATGAAAGTGAAAAGGGAAAACTGAAGCCCAATATTGGAAATGGTGCAGACCTGCCAAACTATCGGTGGACTCAAACTCTTCAAGAAGTTGAGGTGCGTGAATTATAAAGTAAATTACAAAGTAAAATTATTTTCAGTAGTAGTACCAGAGAACAAAAAATTTAAGGATATCTTAGGAATGTTCTTATGACATCTAGTTCTAGTACACAAGATGTCCCTGGGACTTCGTATATCTTTTAGACATCTATAGTACATCTTTACGACATTAGACATCTTAGACTCGTCAGTTAAATTGAGATTCGATGTTCTAGAAACGTCTCAAAGACGTCTTTGAAATGTTCATGATTTTGTGTTCATTGGGGTCCTGGAAATAATACTTACAGATTTAATTAGGCTGGAGTCTAGTGGTGGGAAAAGTATCGATAAATATCGATACATATTGATTATCGATCAACGATAATCGATACATTTTTCTCTTAACTATATATATATATCGATATTTTGTGTTTTTTTATTGTGTTTTAATCTGCCTTTATGTTCCAAGTAATTTTAATTTGCGAAACTTTGAAGTAAGGTCAAATCAGTATTCCAAATATTATTTTTATTGTTTATTATAAATAATGGCATTTCAAATGATAAAAATAATATTTTTCAGCATTTTAAACCGCGCGCGAATAGTAACCAATCAGATACGGAGCGACGCATGCGCAGTTGAGTAAAAGGGGCACGAAATCTGGGACAGGTTAGGATGGCGAAGAGAGAGGGAAGTTATCGATAAATATCGATACTATCGATAAATATCGATACTATAGATACTATCGATACTTTTTCAAAAAATATCGATATTAATCGATACGCGATTTGGTCGATATTTCCCATCACTAGGCTGGACTTAATGTCTTATTGATATATGGAACTAGATAAAAGGAATCGAATAGTCTTGTCCGAAAATTCTTTCCACTATAGTTGTAAAACCACTTTTCCTGTTGGAAATGACTAATTAGAAGCTAGTATTATTATCCTTTTACATTTTTCTTACAAGTTCAAGAATTATGTATTAGAAAATGAAACATTTTCTTGGGATTAGATAAATGTTACAATTTAAATCTTATTCTTATTATTATTTATTATTATTTATATTGTATAAAAATTGACAGACATACTCACCGAAATAGAAACAAAAGCTTAGAGTCAATACAGAAACCCTCAAATATTCATAAAAAGGTATAACATATAATAGTTGGATAAAATCCCAAAAATATACCTGTGTGATATTTATCACTAATTACAAATGGAATGCTTTGCATGTTCACAGCTTTTCTGCGTAATAGTTGCAAATTCTGATAATCGTGATGTCTTTAGAAATTCTGAACACCCTCTGGAGTTGTATTGGAAACCCTAGAAATCTCTTAAAATCTCCTTAAAATTCTTTAAAAAATTGTATAATATTTTTAAATTCTTTGAATTCATCATAAGTCTTTTTAAATCTATAAAATAGTTTTGAATCTCTTAAAAATATCTTTAATGTTTTAAAATGCTTTAAAATCCTTTAAAATCTGTTGAAATAGCTTAGGAAAAATCATTTAAAACATGTAGAATCTTATGAAAAAATAAAATTCGATAAGTATTGGAAGTATATATTGGACAAATACTTCTTTCTCATACGAGGAATTTCTTAAGATACATTAAAATTACGAGAACTTACCTAAAGCCGCTTGAAACTGCTTGTACTCCCAGAAAATATTATTTTGTTAAATCCCTCGTACGAAAGTCCTGAAAAGTTTCTGTTACTATTAGAAGTTCCATGAAATCTATGATGTTTTTGATAATCGCTTAAAATCCTGTAAAATTTCTGAAATTTCTTAATTCATAGAAATCGTTATAAATCTCTTATTACCTATTAGAACCCGTTGAAAAATTTGTAAATATTGAATTCTCTGAGATCCCATTCAATCCGTTGAAATACACCGAAATTGTTGGAAATATTTATGAATTCACTGAAATCTCATTAGATGTTTTCAAATTTTTTTTAATCCTATCAATTACATCAATACTTTTTTTGAACCTCATAAAATCTCTGGAAACACTTTGAAATTCCTCGAAATCGTTAAAAATCTCTTGAAATCTTGATAAAAGTCCTAAAATATCATAAAACATCTAGAAATTTTTGACAATCCTCCGAAATCTTGTAAAATCTATTAAGCTTTAAGTGGTATCGTCATTTTCGGCTCTCTAAATGGTATCGTCGGGTCACTCATGTCTGGCGCTTTGAAAAGTGCTGTAAATTGCTCTAAAAAGTAATAAATAAATAAAAACGTGAAGAATGCACCATTTTTTATGGTACATTTTGTCAATTATAACTTTGGAAGTAATTTATTTTTTAAAAATCAAACGGGAAATTAAAGCTAAAGAATAGTGCTGTGAGAAAAAAAATATTGGAATTCTGTAGGAATAAAAGGAATTCTTGTGTCGTTGGGTCACTCGTGCCTTTTCGGAATTTCGATTGGTTCCTACTAGCTTATTGACAGCTTAAAGGAAATGTAGAATAACTCCGGTGTTATTTAAATCTAATTTAGAATGGTTTACTTCTCAACTAGTGTGCAAATATTTAGGGTATAGTTTAAGCCTGTCCCCCACTATTCTCTCCAAGCTAGCAAGGTGAGAAGGTTTGGGCAAGGCACAAGTGTTAACAAAATTGTACGACTCAGTTGTCTATCCCAATATCTGATCATTGTTTCATACAAGGGCGACTATGTACAGTGTACATCTGTAATTCTTAAGTTGTCCAGGAATTGGGACTTTTACTTTACTTATATAATAATATAACTAAACTAACATACGTAATAAATATCAAACTGGCGTAAGGAAAGTTTACTGTTACATTGACAGAAAAAGTCACGAGACAAACATTCGTTAAATGAGTAGAAACATAAAATAAGCTTCAATGTGGACAAAATGAATGAATGAATTTATCGTACTTTATTATTATTAATTAATACGATTTCATAAATATATTGGATATATAATAAGTGAAGGATGGGATTTAGTAAATAAAATTAATCTTTTTTTTTCTTACAATTTCTTGTTGGCTCGATTAATTAATACAGAAGTAATATCACAGACGCCGAGAGCAATCGGGACCGATCGGAACCAATCACTCTGCATTGCTTTTTCCACAAGTTGCTTTTGGCAACGACTTTTCAGAAATTCCGCGTTTGATTCGGATGTTAGTTTCGATTAAATTATTACCGCTAAGTTACGTAGCTAATAGATCGCCCTTTGTTAGTTTGTTCGTTGCCGCAAAGCTATTCGATTCGTACAGATTTTTATGAAAAATATTATTGATCATCGTACCAATTTAGAACCAGGCCTAAATTGCTCGAGAATTTTTTCTGCGATCAGCGTTGCCAACTTTTCGGAAAATGAAACGAGTTTAAAACTTAAACAATGCGGGATTTACATTACTTCTTACAGTATATTTATATGCTTGCGAAGAAAATTCATTTTAAGTGCAGCTTAATACTGAGAAATATTCTACTTGTAATATACATACTAAGATATATCATACAAAAAAGCTCTTATATTAGCAACCCTGATCGTAATTGGATAATAACGTCAATAACTGAGGGCGTTGTCATTACTTTACTCTAGGAGCGATGTTTTCGTTGATTGGTTAGTTTAAATATAAATTAATAACAAGGAGCGTCTTCACTCGCCGCAGCACGACATATGCTTATTACACAAATGTAATTACTTTTTTCACGTACCACACTTTGGAAGCGGTGCAATACAAGCTTATATCCTAAATCGCAAATGTCGTCACCGAATGGGGCTGTTTGTTGACAAAGTGTTAATTTCAAAAGTGTCTGTTTGTCTTTCTTTCTTTCTTTCTTTCATTCATTCTTTCTTCCTTTCTTTCTTTTTCAGTTGATACAATTTTCATGACGTCTAAATTTAGATAAAGTATAAAATTTTAGATCAAATTTTCAAGCTTATAGGAAACTTATTACAATAGCTAAGTCAGCTAGCCAACACGATTCAAACTTAGTTATATTTGAATCTTTGTCTAAGAAACTCCATTCGCGCGAATCGCAATACTTTTACGAGTAAACAATCAATCTATAAGGGAGCTGCCTTGGTCCTGGGACGAAAAGATCGGACATAATGTTATTTCATTAATTTCAAAACCGACATCTCTGCTTGAACGACAAAATTACGTAAATAAATTACCAACAAATTTCTAAGTATTCTAGTTGTCTTTAGCCCGTTTTTTTCAAGGTGGAAGACATCGGTTTTAAGTTTTGAAAGATCGTGAAATTCCTAGGCAATACCCTTAACCACAATTAGTCACTATAAGGCAAAGTCAACTCGAAAAGAAATTTCACCTCGTAGCCGAACTTGGATCGCATTTTAACTTTAAAAGCAGTTTCTGCCTTCTTTCGGGTAAAATCGATTTGCATCTTTCGATGCTAAATTGACAGCTATCAGGAAATGCCACTGTCGCGCCAACTCCCCTCTCTTAATAATAGACTGTTAATTCTCGAGTCTAGTCGTACATACTTCGGGCTCTCACTGAAACATAAAAAAAAGCATATTCAGAAGCGCTTCTTCCCCTCCATTTGGCTACGAAGCTTACAATTAGTAGAATATACAATATAGTAAAACTTAAACGATGTAAAATGCTTTTATTATAGATGATATGATGGTTTTAACTTACTTTCCATTAAGAGAATTCCGGCGAGTAGACCAACCATGAATAGGAAGCTCGTCGTGCAGACGAGTACTGTGAGCTTGTTCCTAGCACACCAAGATTTCCGATACACCTTAGGTGGTCTGCCTAGTCCGTTAACCACTGTGAAATGCGTACTACTAGCAACTGATGCCGTATCTACTTGCTTCGGAGTTGTTACTGTTGGAGGGTGCATTGCGGCAAGATTTGCTAGGTTGGCCGCCGTCAAAAGAAGGGTACCTGAAGCCGCGCTCTGAAAAATATCATTAGATATTAATATTTTAAAAATAACATCTTTTAGTTTGGAATATTACTAGCATAAATACATTTTTCGTTGGTTTCTGCTTCTCTAAATATTTTCTTTTTATATCATAATTTTAAATATTTTGTAACATTGATTTCTAAATCTTACAACTTTAATTTGAAAAAATATTATAAGAATCCATTTAAACCATGTTGAGAAATCGGAAAAATAAAAAAGATGGTATAGATGGATTTACAGCGATTTTACGGAATTATAAAAAATTTCGAGTGATTTTGAGGATTTCAAGAAGTTTTATATATTGACGAGGATGTTGGAAATTATAAGGAATTTTCTCAGTTCATTTAAAATATCAAAGGTTTTTCCTGACTTTAATAGAATTACAAAATATTTCAAGACACTTTAGAATACTTCAGTATGTTTTGACAATTTTTGAAACAGTTTTGATCTTTAAGACACTTTTGAAGCACTTTAAGTCCCCCCCCCAAAAAAAATAATAATAATTTTAATCCGTCGAAATCGTTAGACATCTCTTTGCATACTTTTATTTACCCAGAAATTATTTAAAAACTTTTTAACCTCATTGAAATCAAATTAATTACATTGAAATTTGTTTGAGTTCGTGGTTTGGAAATCTTCTAAAACTTTTTGAAGGATTTTGAAAATTGGTCGAATCCAATAAAATCTTTTAACATTATTACAACTTTCCTAAAACCATTCTGGTTACCCCATGAAATTCCATAAAATCTCGTGATTTTCATTATAATCGCTTAAAATTCTTGGAAATCTTTTAAATTTTTCGGATCTCTTTGTAATTCCAAAAAATAACAAAAATTTCTATGTAGTTCTCTGGAATCTTTTAAAACATTAAAAATCCGTAATAAGTGAATTGATTTTTTTGTAATCCCTGTAGCTGCCTATAGAAATGTTTAAAAATGCTCTCTAATCCTCTAAAATCTATCAAATCTTTTCGTTTTTTTTAATTCCATAAAAGTCTTAAAAATCTCTTAAAATCTGTTGCAATTCTTTAAAATAAAAACAATACCGAATATTATTTTTAGTCTCACAACCTGTTCAAGTACCAAAAATTGCCTTTAAAGCTCATTAAATCTTTTTAAATTTTTTATATTTATATAAATAATTATATAATTTTTAATCTCTCGAAATCGTTAAAAATACACTATGTTATAATTATTGAAATTCTGAAGTGTATTTAAAACAAATAACAGTTATTTCTTTATTCCTTAATAAACTTTCGCGTAATAAACTAGCTGTAAACATTTTACTTTTTTTTTTGTTCATAAAAAGCCATCTTTTCTTATACCAAATATGACTATCCAATTATAGTCTTGCGATTTTTGAACGTATAAAATATTTTCCCAGAAAAGTGTTTTTTTTTTGCACCCATGAATACCTTAAGGAGTTCTCAAGTGGATACAAAAAAATCTAAGTTTGAATCCTCGTCGTTATAATTTTTGAGACTATTTATACTATTACTAAACTGTAAAGTGAGTTGAAAATCTGAGCCAAAATATCCATCAGGGGTGCCAGGAGCAGTTTTTTGACGTATTAACAATAAAATTTAGGAGATGGAGGACAGAGACTCTGGAAGTAGAGTTGCAAGAATTAAAGGTGGTGGATCTAAAAAAAGGGTCGATGACTGAGATTCTGAGATCAATTTTTATAACTCTTGTATTCTTACATGCGTGCTGGCGGTGGATCCTTGTGAGGACGTCGACCCCCTGGATGGTGAGTTTGGATGCAAATGATGATGAGCCCAGCTTCCATTCTCACTGTCTCTCTCGCTACGTCCAACCAAGGACGGCCTCGGAATGTGCCAAGAAGGAGGGTTCGCTGCCTCGGTCGTTGCGGACATCGTCGCCTCGATCTGCAACAAGAACGTTAATCGACATGAAGCTTCGATTATGCAAGCGATAATGCCAGAGTGTTTGTAGTGGGTTACAGTATCTCGTCGACTCGCTGACTCGCCCGCATGTCCTCTATTTGTAACCTGCAGGTTACCTGTCGCCTGTAGCTGCCTACAGTAGGTATCTACATTACCCGATGCGAGTCGCCACTGACCCACTAACCACTACTGACTGACTAGCTGACTATCACATTCTATCCAGCTTTGGAGCTTTATAAGCGAAATCGCGATGGGACCCCGAAAAAATGTCGTAACGTCTCTGTAACGCTTCATCCTACATCTTATAACTGCAGGTTGCCGCTTCTCGGGTCATTTCAATTTTATCTCTAAGGAGGGATGTTATTACGTTAAATGTTATGTTTATGTGGCTTTGGCTTTGGCTTTGGCTGTGGTTGTGGCTAAAAGAATCTCGGTTTTGTGTTTAAAGTGGTCGTGAACTTTGGAAGACCTGAGAATGTTTCCAGGGCCAAAGCAGTTTCATGTTTTGCAACAAGTGAGTTTAAGATGCATAGATAGTAGTTGTGCATCAAGTGTACAACATTACTCGAAAAGTCACGAAACTTACATTTCTGTACGACTATCTGAAAACAAACTAGTTTGTCGATATGTAATTACGTCTGTAGATCATCTTCCAGATATATTTTCCATCATTTAATTTACACATACCCAAAGTTGGTTTGAGAAATATCGTTTTGAGACAACTGTAATTGAGTTGACTGATTCCGTAAAATAAAATCGACCAACTTGTTTCCTTTTCGAAGGTACATAAAATACCTCCATGATTTAAAATAAAATATTAAACTAATCAAATCAAAGCGACGTTTGATGACAAGTTATAGAAGGTCGAAGGAAGATTCCTCCTCGTTTCACCAACCTGGTGTTCCTGCATAAGATTCCGGTTTTCATTACACAACTCGGTCTGGAATCTTGTCCGAAGCTTCCCTCTCTATCAACAGAAATGGGAACTTGAAGAAATGATTTTTAATCCTGATGATTGATTTCTCTTAGACGCGACCATTACGTGAGGCTACGAATTTCAAGTAAATAATCTTGTCTCAGTCTTCATTTGCACGTTTTCATTAAACTAACTTGAACTGGATTAGTCTAGTCATAAGATATTGCTATAGTCTACTAAAAATTTTTCATATAGGTGTTCAGGGCTTGAAAGCGTTTCCACTGAAATTTTTTTACTCTATTTTAATGGGCAACTTTACACGCATAGAATCGTATTTCGCGCGGTAGCCTACCTTCGAGTCCAACGGCGCCCAAGGACATTCGCCTGGACGAGATTGTCCGTTCCTTTACATAGCCGCGTAGTATTTTTCAGCTAATGTATATTTTAACCAGAGAATGGCAGGTTATCAAATGTGAAAATAAAGCGCAACGGTCGTTCGAAAATATTATGCAAAGCGAGACAGGATTCGGAATTTGCTAACCGAAGGTCGTTGACATTTTTCAGAAGTTTTGTTCTATTAGAAGAAACTGGTTTTTTTTTTTAATCGACGTCAATGGATTGAAAAATATACTAACCATTTAAATTCTTAGTTGAAATGATTAAATTCCTGAACGAAATTATTACAGTTATGTATTAGAGTACTGTCATTGCTTAATAATGAAAATGTTGGTAATTTCAAGTCAGTTCACGAAACTTAACAGAACATCATGTCGAGAAAGAAACGTAAGTGTATTACAGCTAGTATGGCTTGTTGGTCTTGAAACGAACGTGTGAAAGAAGGTATTGGTAATTTTTTTCGAATTCAATACACCAGTCAACCTCGTATTCACCGTACCTGTGCCAGTGTAACGCAACAGCCTGAAACGGATTTTGAACTCGTGAAGAGAAGGAAGTACACGTTTACCCAGCTCTCCTTCACACTTCAGAGCGGTATATTTAATTCTGTAATAGTATGAAATCAAACAACCGATAAATATGTATTAAATATTTTCTTACATAGTAATATTTGCTCTTGAAATTAATAAACCATATTCAGCGACATACCGCGTTGATTAACCTCAAAGTCCCTAAAGATTTTGGAAGATTGCAGAATATTTAATTAAAAGGGTTTAAGAGATTTTTAAAGATTTCGAAGAATTAAGAGATTTTAACGTATTTCAAAAGACTTTGGAGAATTCAAGATATTCTTAAACATTTCAAGTGTTTTTAAATGATCGCAAGGGATTTCAAAAGATTTTATAGGACTTCAAGATATTTGACAGATTTTAAAGAATTCAAAAACATTTGTATATTTTTAAATTACTTAAAAATCTTGAAACTCTTTTTAATTCGTTTGAAATTACTTAAACATTCCTGCAAAGGGGAAAAATGTCTCTTAAATACTTTTTGCATACAACACTTTCGAAAAATTCTTCACAATGCTTGGGTTATAAATTTTCTGACAATCTTTATTTTAATTTCAACAAAAAATATAATAACTCCTACTTTTCTTAAATTGTTGATAAAAGGATTAAGATAAGAAGAAAAGTTATTTTATTAATTATTGTCCATCAAAAATGACTTTTTTAATGATTGGTAAGAATGTTTGTTGACCGCGAAAGCTATAGTGTATAGGCAAATACAAATCCAACCAATAGGCTAAACGAGAATACTGTCCGGCTTCATCCGGTGTGACTCACTTCGAGACTTCAAGTTTATAGAAGCAGTTTTGCTATAATCGCAACATCTCTTTTATGATATAATTCTAACAATTACAGTTTTGGAACTTATTTTTTGAACGTATGTTTAAAGTTACGAAAAAATCAATTTAAAAATTTCAAGGAAAGTTGTCATTGCGATCAAATTTGAACCATTTGAATCCATTACCGTAAAGCCGTTTTTTTGTTTTCCTCAAAATTGGCTAAAGAGCGCATCTTACTACTTGGATAAATAGATCCTGTAGTAATATAATTTCATAAGTAAAAGAAATAACAAGAAAAAAACACGTCTGGCCCCCTCCCCTTGTTAATGTTTTTTTTTCTTGTTTTTTCTCTTCAACAAAAATGTATTTAAAGACTATGTCCAAGCATAGAAACATGTGACGAGTCCTTGGACGTTCGACTCAAGACTGTAACTTGATTGTAGAGAAGTGACGGAACACGGACGTGTATTACAGTAATAGTTATGAAATATATCTGATATAGCTTGCGCACCCAAGAGAAATATAATCTTGGTCCCTCTCCCTCACCCTGTATTTTGTTTTTGTTTCAAGTATCTCGCAAATTTTTTCTCCTTTACTATGGTTAATTAGCTCGCTTATACGAAATTGAAGTCAACTTCACTCTGGGATTAAACGAGTTATTAGCAATAATTTATTCAAAACAGTTATATAAAAATTAAAATTTAATACCCAGACTTTTTTATGTTTAACGTAACACGGCAGTCAATTCGTGCACCTGCTTCTTGCCTTTTTCTTCCTCATTTTATTCTTCTTTGTTGATACATTGCATTTCATTGGATAATGGATAATGGATATTGGATAATGGATACCACTTTGATTTCGAGGACGGAGATGTTGCCAATTAGCTACCGAAGCGCCTCGCAAGAGATAGAGAGAGGGGTTAGAGGGGGGGGGCTCTTGTTTTGGACGTGGACGTGGTAGGTCATGATCAACCGATTTCTCGTGCTCGATTTTAAATATACGCTTTGTATGGCGAGACGATTGAGGGGCGTTATGATGTGGATCATACTTTCACATCAGCTAAATTAAATTGCCAAAACCTGCCATCATTTTCTCAAAAAATAACACTCATCGAAGGTTCAACTCGCGTACCATGTAAAAGATAAATATTTATTAAACTTTTTACTTCTTCTATTATTGTCATGAATGAAATTATTGATCAAAAATTATTTTATTTCAGAACATTATAGAAGTTTACTGGACTATTTAAGGATGTACACTAATTATCTCAGATTATTAAGTTTTTAATTTTGGATAATTTAATATGGGAAAATGACACTTAATATGCGGAAGGGACATCTCCCTATTAATAATCGAGGTTCTTAGGTGACCCTAGCAAATAGATCGAAATTGAAACAAAAACATAATCTCAAAATGTCACGATGACAGCTTAAGGGAGTTCAATGCTACCAATTTGTGAAAACGAAACACCCGTAATTACGCGGTGTTGCTTGCACTTACTCAATGAAAATTTTATATTTTTAATTAAAAATGTTAACGTTTTTCAACAATTTAAAACTGAAATTATTATTGATATAGAAGTAAAATATAATAATATATAATATGTATGAGATAGAAAGAGATAGAAATTTGTGGATAGGAAGAGAAAGAACTTTTCTATCTCTTTCAAGTAGCCAATTTGCATCCGCAAAACGCTATCTTTTTCTAACCACCATTGGTATCCTCGTGTTCGGTGATATCTACCTCTTCCTATCCCCCAGTCTATCCCTGCATCTATTAATATCCAAATATCCTGTATCTAATAATATCTATTTCTGCCTCTTAGTCTATCTCTACGCAGAAAAAATTTTAATTGCTTTCTATCCCTCCATCTATCAAACTCTATCTTTTTTAATCTCTTTGTTAACATGTATAACATGTATTTTTATAATTTTCTCATTTATTTCTCGTCTATCGACCTCTGGCTTTTTACATAAATCTCTTTGTCAGTCGTTATAATCACTAACCTATCTCATTTTAGACAGAATTTTGATAGCTTTTAACTCACTTAAAATAAAAAATGTAATCTTTGTTTTTATTGAATTTAATAGAACTTAAACGATAATTGAAGAAAAGGTGATTTCATATTTCTGACGGGTAGTGTATATGGTTAGTCACGCCTCCCATATGCTCTCAATTAATTGCATGTATAAACTACTTTTTTAAAATGAAATATTTGAACCGAAGTGAAATAGACAAGGATGGATTTGAATAGAAAAGTGTTTTAAGCTGAAACAGAGAAGAAGAGGTTGAAAGAGATAGGTTTAAAACTAGGCTGGGATAGAAATCAAGGGATTGAAACACATAGGAGTGAATTTTAATTAAGAAGATAGAAAGGTATAGACGAGAATAGGCGAGAAATAGGATAGAATAGGGAAGTGAGGATTGAAAGAGATAGGCGTGGATGTGTATTAATATAGAGATAGACGGAGGTAAGAGAGAGATAGAATTGGATAAACAATCTTTACTTCTTTCTATAGTAGGGATATACGGAAATAAAATGTATCTGGTATGGATATATTATTATCGAATAAAATGGAATTTTCACTTTATTAAGATGGATTAATAGCGAAAAGTTTTTCTTGTGCCTGCATAACTGGCAGATTTTTTAAATTTGAATATTATTACAATATTGGGTCTATAACTTAATTCGTGCGTTTTTTTTTTCAAAATTTGAACGTTTATTTAAGAAAAACATGTACAATAGTATTATTCAAAGTATTGCCCATCTGAAGCTATGACTTTTTCCCATCTTTCTGGCAATTTGTGGATTCCATCCCAAAAGAACTGCGCCGGCTTGGCGGCCCAGAATGAATCAAGCCAATTTTTGATACCCTGTTCTGAGGTGAACCGTAGTCTGGTGAGGGCTTTCTGCATCGATCGGAACAAATGGTAGTCAGAAGGGGCAAGGTCTGGGCTATAAGGCGGGTGGGGTAAAACTTCCCATCCACTGTTTTCCAAATAGTTTTTAACCCGAATAGCAACATGGGGCCGAGCTTTGTCTTGATGGAAAATTATTACCTCGTGTCTGGTCGCATATTCCGGGCGTTTTTCGGTTATTGCTCTCTTCAAACGGATTAATTGTGTTCGGTAGCGTTCTCCATTGATGGTTTCACCCGTTTTTAGCAGCTCATAATACATCACTCCCTTCTGATCCCATCAAATACAGAGCATTACCTTCGCGCCATGGATATTCGGTTTTGGTGTTGATGTTGATGGTTGGCCGGGTTTCACATATGATTTTTTGCGCTTGGGGTTGTCGTAATGGATCCATTTTTCATCACCAGTAACAATCCCA
>CAJFCO010018400.1:139031-156554 GCA_904066015.1 Synergus gifuensis | reverse complement strand
TCGCGCCATGGATATTCGGTTTTGGTGTTGATGTTGATGGTTGGCCGGGTTTCACATATGATTTTTTGCGCTTGGGGTTGTCGTAATGGATCCATTTTTCATCACCAGTAACAATCCGATGCAAAAGGGATTTCTTTTTGAGGCGTTCCAGCAGCATTTCGGACATGCAAAACCGCCTTTCAACGTCTCTCGGCTTGAGTTCATGTGGAACCCAATTTCATTGCTTTTGCATGTATCCGACTGCTTTCAAACGTTTTTAAATGACTGCTTGAGTGACTCCCAAAGATTCTGCGAGCTCTTCTTGTGTTTGGCAACAATCTGCATCGAGTAATGCTTCCAGTTCTTCATCTTCAAACTTTTTTGGCTGCCCAGGACGTTCTTCGTCTTCCAATCCAAAATCACCACTTTTAAATCGTGCAAACCACTTTTGACACGTTCGCTCAGCTAGAGCATGTTCACCATAAACTTCCACAAAAATACAATGACTTTCGGCAGCAGTTTTCTTCATATTAAAGTAATGAAGAAGAACTCCCCGCAAAAACACTTTTCCAGGCACAAAATTCGACATATTTGAGTGAAAAAAAATTAGTGTTTACGCTTCAAATGAATGACATTTACTGAAACAGACGCACAATGATAGTAGATTTCCAACGTATGTTCGGAATATTGGAATGATGGAATAATAATCAAGTTATGCCATCTATTAGTAAACCGCACAAATTAAGTTATAGACCCAATAGTTCTCCTGCAATGTTTCAAAGTATTATTTTGCTAGCTCATATTACTCAAAATTGTTTGAATTGGCAAAAATGTTGGAAGTATTCTTGGGATTTAAGGAAGTAGAGTTCCAATTGAATGGAAAAAAAGAGTTGCGTCACTCGTGTCCTTAGGTGTGCCGCGTCATAGTCTCTGAAATGTCATACCATTCCGCGGATTTCGACCAAACCTGTCTGCTACTTCTTCCGAGACCTTCTCTAGGTCGTTTGGAAATACTCTTTTTGTAAATTTACATTTCTAATGTAAATAAGGTATCGCGTGAGTCTTCCGTTCCACAGTTACGCAATTAATTGCGCCTAGTTGGATGTTGGTTATATATGGTTGTATATAATTTTATATGGTTGTATTTGACTCCTAGTGAATGTTTGGAATTTCTATATATATATATTTAGGTATACACATATCTTTGAGAGACTGACAATGAGACACAGTCGATTCATGAACTTGACGTGAACTACATCAACAGTTGGCGCCGGGAAAAGGTCGCTTCTGTATTTATTGGATTTAAAATTTGAAGGTTGCTGTAGGAAATTTCATCAATTTAAATAACATTTGTTTTATTATGCACAACTTAATACACCTTTTAAGTACATTGTCCAAATTCGACTTGACTTTATTATATTCGACTTTCACCAGCTGTAAGAGGTGTAGATTGTAGACAATAGTTTGCATAATCTGAAGGACTTTTTAATTCATTGTCAAGGACTTTTTATTGTATTTCGATTATTGGTTTATTCTTTGAAAGAAGTTTTAATGGATATAATATATTTCTTGCGCTAGTGAAACGGATCATTGTCCCAGAGGCCTCGAAAGAGCACCGGAGAGAAATCTTGCATAATACTTGGCCCCGGTGTCATTCGTTATTCCTGATTTTTCGCACAATGGTATCCATTACGAACTGGTTTCGGTAAATATTCGATGAAGTTTACACTCAAAACATAAAATACATTTTTGAATTGTTTCTATCTTGGAATTTGGAAAGATTATTACTAAACTAAACAAAAATATGTGAGTTTTGTGGCCTATTATATGGAACATAAATTACTCTGCAAATCTAACGATAGAAACATATTTTCCACGAAGTGCTCTTATTCTTGAATAGATCATTCGATTAACAAAAACTGATCAAAGAAAGAAGAAAAACATTTGTGGAAACACTTGAATTCGAGATGCGGAACGTTAAATAAACAACATGGGAACTGTTAATTGATACGCTAGTTATTCTTTACTCCTCTTTTTAGAGAAAGCTATTCATGATGGAAAAAAGTATACATATATTCAAGGTAATGACTGAGTTATTAAATTTCATTTCTTTTAATTATTTGGACTTCTTTTGTGTTTCGTGTATTCATATTAAGTTCTCGGTTTTCTTTTTGCCATCATGTAGTTCATTTCCAAAATTATTCAATGTAAATCATGTGGTTTCAATAGCAGTTTTGTAATAAAATTACAAAAAAAGTTGCTTAGAAACCTTATTACTTACATTAATGATCTCAAATGTTTAATTAAGATGAAAAAAAGAGTGACTGATCAAGACGCGGGAACCTCGGTGAGAACATTTACCTTGATACGTCCGCCTTTGAACTTTGAAAGTATACCCACGTCAGCAAAATCAGTTTGAATATCCAAATTCGGTATCTGGTTCGCCAAAAAAAAAAATAAATAAATGAGAAATAAAAATAAAAATAAAAAACAAATAGACAATCTATTTTTGTCAGTTGATTACTTGCTTAAAAATCGTTGCAGTGCACCTAATCTTTAAGACTTCATATCAAAAATAGTTTGACTTGAGAAAGGCTTTAGTTTAAAAAAAATACAGTTTTAATTGCTTAGTATTGATGCTGTTTCAGATTAAAAGTTTTTAAGTGAAAATTTTAATTTATTAAATTTTGAATCAAACAAATACTTCTATGAAAAAAGTTTCTCTGGCAACAGTATATTTGCTGAAATCGGAATATTTTCCTAGATTACAAGGCTAAGGTAATAGAAAGGATTTCGAAGGTTCAGGTTCTTGATTTAAACAACATTTATCATTCATAATTACTATTGATTGCCAGAATCATGAATTTCTCGATTGGTTCCCACTTTTCATGTGTTTCAATGTCAAATCCAGATATAGAATAACGTGCGTTATTCCTGAGGATTGTAAATAAATATATTCTTGTAGAAGGCACCAATTGGTGAAATATGTGCAAACCCCAGATTTCGTACCATATTCTATCTTTTTTGAGAATTTTAATCTTGCGAAATTATGACTAGATTTTAAAACTGTTTCCTTCAGAGTTAAAACGATCAAAATTACGTTTGGATGTAAAACACAATTTTTACTTACAAAGTTTTCTGCACGACCTTTGATTTACGCCCCATGAAAGGTAGTTCATGGGTAAAAAGAATAAATAGAAAATGCTCTCAATAAAAGGGTTACCAAGGTCTTAATTTTAACGACAACGGAAAAAGAAATGTTCATCGTTGCCTTGTGAGGTAATACTTGAAGATTCAACTTAATGAAATTTACGACCACGAGCACCTTTATATTCTCTGCCAAACAAGCGCAAATGCCGAGACTTTCCTGCCGGTACGGCAGCGGCACATAATCATAGGCCACCAATAATCAAGCCAACGATGCGAATAATTCCTTTAAGATTTACGAGATGCTACACGAACCTACTCCAGTGTGGAATTGAGGAAGACAGCCAAGGTAGAGAGGATCTCTTTTCCCGCGTCTCTACTGTAACCGTGTTACAAGAATGAAAGTGAAACTGTCGATGCTATCTATTTAAGTTAGTTCATAATCCCACGTGTACGTCTTTGGTTCTCATAAGCTATGAACAATTCACTCTGGTTTCAAGTAAAGTTTCAATTTAATCGATTTTATTATTCACGATGGATGAACAGTGTGACTTTTTATGAATATTTTGCACTGTGAAGTTTATTTGGAATACAGATTTGTTATTTTGGGATAAGAATTACACTGTTAAAAATATTTTTGATTTTACAACACATTTTCCTATCTTGAAAAAAAGATTTTACCAATATATCGAACACATTGTTGTCGATAACCTGATTGGTTCCTTTGGAAATTGCGCATATTTGTGTGAATGTATCGAATTTGAAAACTATCTTCAGACTATTTTCGTTGTCAAAATGATTACTAAGAAAATAGTTATGTAAATATAGAAAATAATTTAAAGTAATAAAAATAATTATTTTGATGTGACAAATAAATTATTAGTGAAGCAAAAAAATATCTCAAGATATATACCTAAGGTTAGTGAATATTATTTGAGAAATTAAAAAAGATTACTTGTAGTAAACTTTTTTTTATATCAGTTTTAATCGATTAATACTCGTATTTTTAATATATTATTTATTATATGCATATGTATTCCTACATTTACACATCAGTTACCATCAGAATTATGAGATTTTATGGGATTATAAAATAATTTTAAGGGTTATAACGATAGTTTGTGGAATTTTTTGGAATTTTATGGAACGTCGAGGAATATCAAGTGGTATTAAATTATTTTACGAAATTTAAAGGAATTTCACCAGATGTTGAAGGATGTTAAGGGCATTTTAAGATATTGTATGGGATATTAAGTAATTTTAAAGAGTTTTAAAGAATATCAAGGGATTTTACGGAATTTCATGGAATTTTAAATACTTTTAAGATATTTTAGGGGATACTAATATATAAATTAATTATTAATACTAGATAATTATTAATAATAATTAATAAAAGATATTAATAAATTATTTTGATGACTTTCAAGAGATTTTACGATATTTTATTGGATATTTTTTTCGGTGATTTAATATTTTATGGACTTAACAGATTTCAAGAGATTTACAAGATTTTTAGGAATTTCAGAAGATTTCATGAGATTTCATGTGATTTTAAGTAACTTTGTGGGATTTGATGATATTTTTGTGGATTTTAAGTAATTTTAAGGGATTTTGAGGTATTTTATGATAATAAGAAATTTTAAGGACTTTTATTTTCAGAAATTTTAAGAGATTTGTTGAGGTTCATTGGACTTTCAAGTATTTTTAAGTATTTAACGAGATTTTATGGAATTTTGAAAATTTTAAGAGATTTATTGAGACTTAATGAGCTGTTGAATAATTTTAGGTAATCTCAAGTGATTTTACGAAACTTAAAGGAATTTCATAAGATTTTATAAAATTTTAAGTAATTTTAAGGGATATAACAAAAGATTGTCGAATTTTAAGGAATATCAAGGAATATGAAGTGAATTCATAAAATTTAAAGGAATTTCACCAGATTCTGAATTTTAATGGATTTCATGACATTTCATGGGATTTTAAATAATTTTAAGGGATTTTACTATATTTTATGGGATATTAAGTAATTGAAAGGATTTTGAAGGAAATCAAGTGATTTTACGAAATTTCAGTTGATTTTCAGGAATTTTAAGAGTTTTAATGAGATTTCATAGTATTTTGAGTAATTTAAAGTAATTTTAAGGGATATAACTATAGGTTGTGGAATTTTAAAGAATATCAAGTAATTTTACGAAATTTAAAGGACTAACCAGATTTTAAAGGATATTAAAGGGATTTTAAGATATTGTACATGATATTAAGTAATTTAAAAAACTTTTAAGGGATTCGAAGGATTTTACGGAGTTTCATGGGATTTTAAATACTTGCAAGATATTTTACGATATTTTATGAGATATTAAGTTATTTTTTAAGGACTTTCAAGGGGTTTTCAAAAATTTTAAGGGATCTTACGAGATTTTATATAGGATATTGAGTAATTTTAATATGAATTTTGAAGAATATTAAAGGGATTTTAAAGAATCTTACGAAACTTATGGAGATTTCTGAAATTAGACAAGGGATTACAAGTTTCTATATTTCAAAAATTATAAATTTCTCAATTATTTTTTATACTAGTAAAAGGTGTGCAAAAACGAGAAATTAATCGCGCGCAGAGCGCGCGTATCATAATTGCTAGTACAATAAAAAATTTCAGTATAGGCATTATTGTAAAGAATAATTTGAATACGTATTTGTATTGTAATTTTACAATAGATTATTATCTAAATTAACAATACCTTTAGTGCAAATTATTGAAAATTACTTTAAGTTTTGCGAGTAAACTTCCATTACATTTATTCTAAAATTTAAATAGAAATTTTTAACAGTGCACTTTAAAGCTATAAAGTATGGAAATTTGTCAATTACAAAGAATTTATTTAGATTGTTAATGCTTAAGATATTGTAATTCTGAATCTTTATATCAAGGTGTTAATATAAATTGTCATACATTTCCTTACATAATTTATTCATGAATTCAGTAATATGGTTGTTTAATATTGACGAACAAGTCATGCAGAAAGAAAAACGCGAGTTAATTGAACCAATCCATTGAAATTGAAATTCTTTAGAACACTTACGATTTCACAAGACTATATCGTACTTTGATAAACGGTATTCAATTGTGCTAATTTGCCAGCTTAAGACAATCATTTTTGTATTCCAGTTTATTCTGATCAAGATCTTGATATCATTCTATGAATGTACAATGCAAATTATCAATGGATTTGATTAAAGTAAAGATGAATTAGGTGATGATCACTGTCAGTATTGATAAACGAGTTTTGAGTCTTATAACTTCTCGATTAAAATTAATTTATGTTAGATTTTTTTAAAGATAATCTTCATATCCTGGACACTACGGTATAGAGATTCGATATCTTGAAAATAAGTTTGACTACATTATACTTAATTATTAACGCAAAGTCTCCGGCACTGAGTATCAAGTGAATTTAATTCCAAGAGCAAATGATAAATAAAATATAAGATAAATGAAATCCTTTAACGAGTGTCACATTAGTGGCACGCAGCGCCGGCAAGAATACATGGTAGTCGTGACAGGCGATCAACGACAGGTTTTCGAATGAAAAAAATGGAAGAACGATTGCTACACTCAAATTGAACAACGATACTGGTTTTACCCGAGATCCTACTACAAGGTCTCGAAATTAAGCGGTGATATTCGAGACACTAACCAACTACATCGCATCTGAATAAGTATACAGCATTCTCAGATGCTGGTGTTCAGTTGCTTTTTACTTCTTAAAAATTCAGATAATAAATAGTCCGACTTCTTGCTTACGAGCAGAATACCAGTGGATAAAAGTGTTTAAATGCACAAAGTATAATAATGTATACATGCCACTAAGAAATGTAAGACCATCTCTTGTTCGCTAATTGCACAAAATCCTCTAATTTTTATAACACTAGCAATTATGATCTGCGCGCAATTAATTTCTCGTTTTTGCTTACCTTATTCTAGTAGAAAAAATAATTTAAAATTTTCAATTCTGGAAATATCAAATTTTGTAATTCTTTATCTCATTTCAGAAATCTCCATAAGTCTCATCAAATTTATTAAAATTCCTTTTGCTTCCTCATAGAGGAAGCTTTGTGGTGATGACAAAATCCAGTTTCCTAAAAAAGGTTTTTTTCAACATATTTTAATGTCAATATATCTAACATGATGTCCTGAAAAATGGTCCGGATGTGTGTGTGTGTGTGTGTGTGTGTGTGTGTGTGTGTGTGTGTGTGTGTGTGTCACGATCCAGCAATTTCTTGAAAACGCGTAGAGATAAATTGATGGAATTTTGCATAGTTATTTCATTGTACACCTAGTTGAATTCCTTGCAGTGGTTTAAGAAAATATTTAATTTTACAAGTTTTATGTACTTTTATAATTTTCTTAAAATTCATTTTTTCATTATAACTTCTCAAATAATCAAAAATTAAAGATGATGTAAGGAAAACGTAGATTCCTCGTGTCGAAACGAATCGATTGACCTATATTATTAATGCATTTCATTAAAAAATAACAAAGTTATGGTTAATTGTATTTTCAAAAATTAATTTTTCGACTATAACTTTTCAAATAATCAAAATTTTGACTTGACGTAAGGAAAATAAATGTACCTTGTATCGAGACGAATCGATTGGTCTATAATATTATTTCATTTCATTGAAAAATAACAAAGTTATTGTTTTATTTAATTGTAAAAAATTAGTTTTTCAACTATAACTTCTATAATATTCAAAATTCGAAGCTGACGTAAGGAAAATAAAGGTTCCTTACGTCGAGACGAATTGATTGACCTATAAGATTGATGCATTTCATTGAAAAATAAGGATGTTATGGTTAATTGTATTTAAAAAAATTAATTTTTCGACCATAACTTTTCAAATAATTAAAATTTTGACTTGACATAAGGAAAATAAATGTTCCTTGCATCGAGACGAAACGATTGATCTATAATATTATTTCATTTCATTGAAAAATAACAAAATTATTGATCTATTTAATTTTGAAAAATTTGTTTTTCAACTATAACTTCTCTAATATTCAAAATTCGAAGCTGACGTAAGGAAAATAAAGGTTCCTTGCCTCGAGACGAATCGATTGACCTATAAGATTAATGCATTTCATTGAAAAATAAGAAAATTGTGCTTTATTGTAATTTCTGAAAATGAATTTTTCGAATATAACTTCTCAAATAATCAAAATTTAATGTTGATGTAAAGAATAATTAATGCTTCCTCTATGAGGAAGCAAATCATATTTGCTTACAGGAAGCAAAGTGCTCATTGAATGAGCACAAAAGTTGATACAACTTCACAGCTAGTTTTATCGTTCGTAATTTCCTGAAATTCCTTTAATTTTCGTACATTCACTTGACATTCCTTAAAATTACTCAAAGACCCAAGAAATCTGATTAAATCTCTTAAAATTTCTGAAAATCCACTAAAATTTCGTAAAATCCCTTAAATTCCTTAAAAGCCCTTAAAATTACTAAATATCCCATAAAATATCGTAAAATCCCTTAAAATTACTTAAAATCCCATGAAATGTGATGAAATCTCTTAAAATTCCTGACAATTCAATGAAATCTCGTAAAATCCTTTGAAAATCCTCAAAATAAGTTAATATCCTGTAAAATATCTTACAAGTATTTAAAATTCCATGAAATTCCATAAAATCCCCTGAATCCCTTAAAAGTATTTAAAATTACTTAATACTCCATACAATATCTTAAAATGTCTTTAACATATTTCAAAAATCTGGTGAAATTCCTTTAAATTTCGTAAAAATCACTTGATATTTCTTGATGTTCCATAAAATTCCTTAAAATATTATGAAATTCATTTTTTCACAAAATCAATTCAAAGTCCCTTGAAATCTGATTAAATCTCTTAAAATTTCTGAAAATCCACTGCATTTTCCTTAAAAGCACTAAATATCTCTAAATGGTAATTTGTGCCATTTAATCGAAAACTCTTTTTTCCGTGTATTGCGCTTCAACGTTGGCAATGTCGTCAGGACATTATGCACCCTGTCTACTGAGTTGCCTATAATTTCGACTATCTAACGTACTTTCATGGTGTCCACAACTGGACGTTAAGGACGTCCAATTCAGATTTGATCTGCACAGTTTAGTGATGGAACATCGGCATCGAAACATTGATGTTTTTCTTTCGATTATCGATATTTTAACATTGATATCGCCCTACATCGATATCGGATACATCGATGTCTCATAAATAAAAACAAATAATTTTCTTTTGGAAAATTTCAATTTTTGCATGGAAATTTTGTTATTAATTGACAAAAATTCAAAAATATTAATACATTTTATAATAATTTATTGATTTATTACACTACCAGAGAGAAGTCTTTTTCTGTTAACTAAATTAAAAGCTATCAAAATGAGCCCATCAATAACTTTCGAATAATGAACATTTTTTTAATTTCTTGTACTTATTTTAAAAGTAGATTTCTATAGATAGACTTATTAAAATAGACAGACTTATTGAAAGAATTGTACAATTATATCTCCGCATTGTACAAAAGGGCTCAAATTTCGATTTGAAATACGTAACAGGTTCAATATTACCCGATCAGTAGGAAAATAATAATAAAAATCAAATGAATGTAAATTTTAATATAATTTTGCAGAAACATCATGATTAATGATTTTTTATATTTTATAAAAATATTTTTCTTAGTAGAAAAAATATTCAAATATTTCCAAATTTTTCACGACAACTTTAAGTTCCGCTCAATACAAAGAAAAAAATATCAGATTCTATAGAAAGTTTTCTTTAAAATAAGCTCCAGAAATTAAAAAAATGTTCATTATTTCGAAAAGTTATTGATATTTTTATAAAACATTGAGATTTGACGTAATATTGATGCCAGTATTGAATATTTAAATTAAATATAGTTCTGATTTCTTCATCGCACAATTTCGCATAATCACAATTTTCGAAGCAGAATTTCGCATAATAATCCATTTTTCTTCCCATAATTTATAGATTTTAAAGAGCAGAACAAATTGTTCTACCCATAACTACACAGCTGACCACTTTTCTAAAAAAAAAATGTATGAATACTGTATGGAACTTTTCTTTTTCCATTTTTACAACTACAATAAATCACAGGTTGCACTGCGTAATTCCAAAATCTTTTACTCTTTTTATGGCCTCAAATTTAAAACGGTATAAACTTGAAGGCTTTACTTTGAAAATTTCTAGGTTTAAGTATTTTTTATTCGTTGATTTTTAAATTAATATAATCAGAAATGCGGTTTTTAATGCTTGAAAAATTTTAGAAAAAATTTGAAACTTAAAAGGAGAATTCGTAAAATGCAAATATTCTCGGAGTATCCTTTTTATAATCTATAGCGCCTTATTTTAATAGAAAAAGACGCCGATATAGGTAAGACAAGTGGTCTCCAAGAATTTTTTAACTTTACTTTTGAAATGATATTCGCCATGGTTTTTGTTGTTGTTGTTTTTTTGTTTTTTTGTTTAGGATTCTCTAGTAGAAAAATAGGCAGAAAAAATAATTTAACGCCTTCGATTTGCTTTTATTGTACCCGAGAAGAAGTGATTGTTCAAAGCACACCGAATGATTTTACTGCAAGGGTGATTTCGACCAATTAACATTGCTGCACCAAACCGTACTGTACCATAGCTTCAGGCGTGGTTTTACTAAAATATTGTCTCTGGTCATGGTCGCAACCTGCTTGAGAGAAAATGCAATACGCATCCGTTTTATGCGAACAGGTCTCTGATTCAGCGATCGAGAATCACGGGAATTCTCGCAGAGAAGAGCGTTCATAGAAAACAGGTTTTAAAAAACCAAAGAAAAGGTAATGGGAAAATAATTTGCAAAATACTTTTTAAGTCCAAGGTTGGAGGGTGGTTTAGTTGTTGTTTGGACAATGAGTTTTAACTTTACTTATAATTTATGAGAATTCTTCATCCTGTCTGAATCAGTGTCAAATGAAGTAAACAGGAAAGAACCAAAATTATTCCTAAAATCTATAAATATGCCGTGGAATTTTTTTTATTCTCTGCTGACTCTACTGAAAAATCTTATGTTTCTAGAAAAAAACACTAGGATCAAAAAATGTAGAATGTAATAGTATCGCAAGAAAAAGTGCTACTTCTGTGGAATAAATCGATTGTTTGGAATTTGACAACAACTCCTTTCTTAAAAAATAGATGACCTGTCGAGTGTCCGCAGTTTATTCGTGATCTGATTGGTTGAGAGATGGTCAAGTGGGATCGTTACAAGTGCGAAACGTGAAGTAATTATATAGGCTGTGATGTTCTAGTTTTATAAAACCAGTAATTAGCGATCGTTTTTAAAAAGTTTTAAACAATCTATTAGGCATTCCGAGGGGCTCAGAACGTGTTCATTAAAGAATTTACAGTGCAGCGATCATATATGTGTGTGGAAATGGGGGCGCATAGATAGTCTTACAAGTTTTTTTTTTTCATTTCTATTTTTCCTTAAGAAATTTTAATTACTACAGTGGTGGGAATTGTTTTATTTTTCTCAGAATTTTTTCATCACTTTTCGTAACAGAAAATACACTGTTAAAAATTTTCGAGTCATATCAAATTAGTTTACTAAAAAAAATGAATAATTATTATCCATTCTAGTTATATTTTCATAATTATAATTAATCAGGTGCATCAATTTTGATGTATCACATTAAACGTCAATAAGTAAATATGTTACCAACTGTCACTTAGTCATGGGAATTTGAAGAAAAAAATGAAGTTGAATGAACAAAGAAAATTAGTAAGATTATTTATTGTGAAATTATAAGAGATATTTGTAACAGTGTACCTGTTTGAAATCTTAGCAAGATAGGAAGATGCTTTCCAGTTTAAGTGGTGCATAAATAAATGGACCCTGTTGGAAGTAAAAAGATAGAAAAGAATAGAAATTTTTGCATAGAAAAGGATAGAGATTTGTATCCCTCCCAAGTGTACACTTTGCAACCATCAAACGCTATCTTTTTCTATCTTTGAGTGTATCCATCGTTTTCTCCAGAGTCTATCTTTTCCTATCACTTTTTATCCTTCCCAAGAAATATGAATCTCTTCTATCCATTTTCTCTATCTTTTTCTATCTTTCAGTCTATCTCTTCAAAAAAAAAATTTGAATATCTTTCTATCCCTCATTTTCAATCTTTTTCTATCCTTAGTTTTAAACTTATTAATTTTAACATTGTGAACAAGCATAATAATATTTTATATATTAATCTCTATAAGAGTTCTATCCCAATCTATCCCTTGTTTTTCCAAGTCTACCTTTTTCAATCTCTTTGTTAAATTTATAACTTATATCTTCAACTTCATTTATGTCTCATCTATCCACCTCTATCCCTTTCAATCTTTTTGTCAGTATAATCACCAACCTATCTCTATCAGACCCCTTTTGTCTCTAACTTGTCATATTTCTTGTTTGATACGTCTTTTTATTTTTTATTTTCCCTTACCAATATGGTTCTACTTTTTTATTTCTTTAATCTTTTTATAAGAGAGAGATAAAAAAGTATTAAAGTTATTCAACAAAAATAGATATAAATAGAAAGATAAAGATTGAAATGGATACACTTGATAGTATACTTTAAGAGAGATAGAGAAGGATTGAAATTATTATACGTGGATAGATGTGGATATATAGGTATAGATTAAAAAGGATAGGTTTCCTGGTAGATTGTAAAAAGGATAGAAAAGGATTGATATGATGAGATTAAGGATAGACGTAGATAGAAATGTAGTGATTAAAGAGGATAGACTTGGATTCAAAGGATTAGACAAAAGATAGACATGGTTAGGAAAGTTGGAATTCAAAAGGAAAGAGATTATTGTAGACTAAAAAAGAGATAGACATAGATTGGCATGGATATGGATGGATGAATTTGGATTCAAATAGATAGACTTTCTATCTTTTTACTTCCTTCAGGGGAGCTTAAGAATGCAGCTATGTATTTTCGATTGAAATACATATGTAAAACCAGTGGGATTAATGTTTTCCATATGAAACAAAAAATCATGAGTCATTAAGTGATTCGCATCAGTAAAAGCTGCTGCCACAATGTCATCGCTGCATGTGCATTTGTGTGACTACGCCCTCTATCTCTTGGAATTCATTTAACTGTGCCTCATCATCTCCCAATCATCTGCCGTGGGTCAGCAATGTCAGTATTGTTCCCTGATCTTCTCCGACTCAGTCGAACATTGAACCTGATCGCATATTCATGAATTGCAAACATAAGAGCAGCTTTTATCGGATGTGTCTTACGATGTTACATCGCTCGTACCGTTGTGTTGCGTTGTCCCTTTCTCGTCCGAGTGTATACGATTATTGTGCGAGCATCGGACGATCAAACGCCATATAAGTCAAGGTGCATTACCATACCGACCGTGAAACTTGCTGCTAGAATTCTGTTTTATTTCTGCTTCTTCCATCTTCTTTTGCCTTCTTTCGATTCCACAATCAAAAGATATGTTAAAAGATATTTAATTCTTTATTAAAAATTACAATTACTACACTCGTGCGTACATCCACGTCTTTGGTCGCTTGTGTCTCGGAATCATCTGCTCTTCTGATCTACGTAACTACATACTACACACTCTCTTAAGCTACATTCACACGATGCCTACTTTATCTTATAACAGATATATGTTACTTGTTCTCGGGATTCCCGATAATAGTCTCTCGAAAGGTTGAGATCAAGTATTCCCTTCTTATAATTGAGCTTTTGATGGTATATTCAAATGTTCGAAGTCTGGTTTCATTTTTAGTCTAACTAGCATGAAGAGTCATTTGGTGGTTAAAAAAGGTATTTACTGCTAAACTCTTCTCGGATAAGTGGTTTCTGATAGCAATCTACTCCTTCGTTAGATGATAGGAGATATAAATTTTTTTTTAAGAAAAAATTGTCATTAATATCACATTAAATGCAACTGTCGAAACTTGGAGATTTTGTGTTTAAAATGTTTTATTTTTGGCACTTAAAATTTTTAATTATTCCATTAGCAATGTCCATTGTCCAATCAAAAATTGTATAATATTAAAGTTCTCAATTTGAATTACATTGAAAATATCATTTTAAAAATTTTATTTCTGCAGATTTGTGCACCATATACCTACATATATTATATTAAGCAATTAAATAAATAATTTAAAAACTTATTAACCGTAATTTTTGACTCACTCAGATTCTAGTAGGCAACCTGATGTATAATTAAAATCTGAATTATGAAAAAGTTACTCATAAAAGACAATACGTTTATTAAAGTGCTTTAGTGAATATTTATACTAATCACTAATAGAAAACTAACAATTAAAATACTTACTAATTAGAAGCAATTAGTGTGAATTAGTAACAATTAAAAAATGAATTAATAGTTTTCCATCGATAATAATAATTAGCAGAAGTTAGAGCAAATTCATAAAAAAACTTTTCACGATTTCATTATTACATTATTACTACTTCTAATGTAGAGAGTCTTACCATTTTACTATTAAAGCAAGAAAAATTGTGTTTGATATTATATGTAAATCAAAATGAATGTAGACTTTTTGTTTGGACTAAATTGCGACCTCTAATATACTGAGTGAATGTTTCCGAACCGGTTATAGTCGTGAGTGCACTTGTATTCGCAATTTCCAATGGCAGGGATAGAAATTATTTTACTCACTCTCTGTATGAAAATATTTATTATATTCTAACAAAGCTGAGTTTTCAGCTGATTCTCCAAAATATATAGTACGAATTATATTTTATAAGCAACTACTTAGTTTTTGGGTTGGATTTAGATTTTTGAAAATTGTAACAGTTTTATTGATCTAAAGTCTGAATCATAAATGCATTAAATCGCATAAGAAAGAAAAATCGTAAGCATTTTCTTAAGTATTATTTTCATTCAGGACAAGTGCTATTATTTCATCAGAATCGTCACAACTGCAAGAGCGATATTGCAACAGCTGCAGTTGTTAAGATCGAAGAGATGAAATCGCGAGGATGTCTTTGAAGATCTTTTCGTGCCAGGAGAGACTGAAATTGAAAGAGGAGAGAATTCTACCGGCAATGCTTAACGTGTCAACACCGATTATCCTAATGTTTATAGTGAAAGCGAGTCGCAGCGTGTATGGCTTATGAGTTTTGAGCAGTCTTCGTCGTAAGTTTCACGAGGAAATTAAAAATCTTCGATTTATTTCGTAAGGCGTGACTTCCGACTAACTCGACTAGACGAGACGTCTACGTAATCTGAACAGAGAAAATCGATTGCGTGATCGGCAATCTTTGTTTAGTCAAACGATCTGTGGACTGTGGTTTCGTAAACTTATATGTAAGTTCCCCTCGTTTCAACGAGGTCTGAAAGATTCATTTAGTAAAGTGTAACGATCCCTTTGTTACAAAGTTAGTGCCGCACTAATGATAAATATATGAGTTGAATGTGTAAATACATAGTTGAGACCTAGCGCTAGGTGTAAACTGTAAACTCTACTGATAACAATTAATATTCTGAGGGAATGCAAAATGCGGAGATCAAATACAGAGTGGTATGTTATCAATAAGACTGATCGATTGTGTTTAATATAATTGACTGCTGAGTTCGACCGCTTTGGATTTTGATACTGTTGCAATATTCAACAGAAGTGGTTGCAATACTACATAGGCTTTTTATTGACCCCATTTCTTCGAGATTATATTGTTAGATTTAGAGGCAATTTCACAATGGAGTAAGCTTTACTTGTACTCACTTGGTCACACTTAATCCACTAATCCAGAATACTCATTCACAATTTTATCAGACATTATATATTTGAAAAAGGGATAAGAAAAAAGATGATTTGATTGTAAAATTTTTTCGGAAGTTTCTAATGTGATACATGTAATTATTAGATATCTGTCCCGATAGCAGAAGGACCGGAAGTAGAAAGCAATGGACTTTACGTTTTCCTAAAGTATCTTGAACGATTCCTAATTGACGGTGGTAATGATCCTTAAGTGACTTACATCCGGGAAATGATCCTCGTAACCGTCGTTCGAGGCTTCCTCAATCCTGATGCGGATTCCAGACATGTTTTTCTTTTGAATCTGCAGCACCACTAGGAATACCCCTTTCACAAAATTTTGCACACTCGATAAATTCTAAGGACGTAGCGCGTCTTCCCCAATCCTTTCACAAAAACTGTCTTCTAACCCCGAGAAGCTCGCGCTACTCAACTGTTGTGCTCTGTGCGTTGACTATCCAATTTCGATAATAATTCCCTTGCGATAAATTAAAGTCCCTTTTGTCCTTCTTATCCTTAAAGTTCCTTTTTTCTATCTTTAGTTTTTTAGTGGATACTAAAGAAAAATGGATTCTGGTTTGACCCAGTTGAAGACTTGATGAATGAAAAAGGGATTGTTTGAACTTTTTTGCTAAGTTAGAGGCGTAATTGCAAAATTGTAGCGGAAAATTCGTGCACAGAATCACTGTAAGAAGAAACACGCCGTCTCGAGATCGTCTCTCTCGCAACGCGTGCGACTAGAGGCGCCGCATTTGGCCTTTGGACTGACTTCTGCCGCAGGTACAGATCGGTTTTATACCTTCGTATCTCCCACTACAGCTCGAATCAGCTCGACATAAGACCAACTACATCTACAGTCTTTCCTTCTTGTTCTTGACGCTAGAAGCTGATTTTTATTCCCTCTGGAACAATTCGTCGGATGCTGCAGGTCTAGCGCAAGGTCAAATACGAAGCGGGATGTGCTTGAGAAAAATTGCTCGGGAATAGCTCGGGGGATGTTACTGCTTGCAAACGTTCCGAGAAAGCGAAAGGATCTTGAGCATTTTGTTTCAACAAGAATTTTTATGTATGAGATTTATGTCTTTATTCCAGATATTTCAATATTCTTTATAGGAAGGATCAAACAGATGTCAATTGAAGCCTGCTTGATTTAATGCAATCTTTTAATTTAATGCAATACATTATCCAAAATTTTAATGATACTGGTACGATATGATGTAGCTTGTTTTTTGGAAACTTCTTTAATTTTGGGAAACATCTCAAAGTCGGTCCACAAGCAGTTAATTACCATCTAAAAAATCTGCCCGCTTCGCGGGCACATTCTCATCGCGCGCTTCGCGCGCGGCTCGCTTCGCTCGCAAAAATGAGCGCGCCTACGGCGCGCGGGGGATCGAATATAGTTCGGTCGTCGCGCTTCGCGCTCCGTGTTGCGCGCTTCGCGCGCTTGTGCCCTTCGTAAAGCTTGCGCTTTACAGGACGCTTGATCCTATATGTTTTTTTTTAAGTTTAATTAAATTATATATTACATTCTCATCAGAGAAGGTATTAGATTTGTGTAAAATTTGACCCCCCCA